>OY856410.1:271481382-271606382 GCA_963693085.1 Alisma plantago-aquatica | reverse complement strand
CTTGTTTCCCTCCTACTTCTTTGGTTGATTGTTATAATTGTTTAATTAATTTTAAAAGTCCAAAAAGCTCTATTCACCCCCTCTAGATCTTTCAATTGGTATCAGAGCAAGTATTCAAGGAGACTTAACATGTCTTAAAGGATGGGGGGCGGTGTGCTCAACTACCTAAAATTGGAGGGAACCTATGTATCTCGTCCACCACTGTTCGATGGAAGCAACTGCAACTATTGGAAGAGAAGGATGCATTTCTTCTTCTAAGGCATAAACTGGGAGCTTTGTAGGATGGTGTCTACACCATATGTTCTTCCCAAAATTGAATATGTCATATGGGATGCAAATATGGTAAAACAAGCTCAACTAAATGCCAAGGCAGTAAGTATATTATATTGTTCTATTTATGTAAGTGAATTCAATAGAATCTCTTCATGTGAAACTACTTATGATGTATTCATAGAATTTCTATCACACATGAAGTAACTATTCAAGTTAAAAACTCTAAAATTGGCAGGTAGAAGGTGGTGACGCACAATCTCGTATGCAACCACCTGACAAGGTAAGTAGGATTTCAGTATGCATGCCTAAGTATGTAGTGTTGTCAGTTGTGCTTGGCCTTAAGGGTGGTTGTGGGTCCATTCCTCTAGGTCAGAGTGTCTAAGGATTTATATAATCAAGAGAGGGGATTCTAGAGTTTCAATAAGATTCATGTGATGAGGAGGAGTAGTTTTGTGTCAAGAGGGGTTCAACTACGTATAAGGAGGTGTGATGACCAGTAATGGCTGCATGTTGTCGTTTCTTTGTCTTGGGAGAAGGAACCTTGGTGATGCCCCTCTAGCATCTAGGAGGGTGTCCATTGTGGAGAGTCTTTGGCACTAGTGATGTTAAAGGAATGGAAAGAAATGGAGGAGGGGCTGCAAAACTCTCACTTTGGTTCAGGCTAGGATAATAGATGCACGGAGAAGATAAGGCAGACACACATTGATTCGGTCAACTCTAGTTTGATTGGGAAATTCTGTATACTTCCTTTATATAAGACCTTAATCACCTAAACTTTGAGAATTTATGTCTTATAAAATACTAATCCTTTTACTTTTAATTTTATCATGTGTGTAATATGTATTAAACTAAATTCAAAAACTATTAACTCTTCCATTGATGATTTTGTGACTTGTATATTTAATATCTAAACTTATTCAAATATAATTATCTAATAATCCAAATAGAATTTTCTTTTGTGATTTGGAAAGAATTCATAATTGAGTTTAGTTGTTCAATTGTTTTGGCTCCCAAATGGGATGAATAGATCAAAATGAGGAAAATTGAACTTTGGTGCTCAAATTTCAAAATAGTTCAATGAAATGGTGAATGGAGGATTTAGCAAATAAGGTGTCAATTTGAGAGGATTATGAGTAATAGCTCAGAATTAAATGTAGTACAAAAATTTGGTATGCTACAACTCTCTAATAATAAAATGATTTCTTCCTCAAAATCAACACGACCATGGACTAGTCATATACTGTTCTCCACCCCTTCACAGGATTCAACTAGAAATCTAGATATGCATGTCAACTATGATGCAATATCTTTCACCAACAGTAGGTTTCTCCTTTATGGTTTTCTCATTTATTCATGTTTGTGACTTAGTTCAAGAAATCATTGATAAATTCCAAAAATCATTTGTCTTTATACATATAGTATTATACAGAAATAAATTCTAGATGAAAAACAAATTCGACACAAAACTAAAAAAAGGCCAAAATTAATGCGAGTACTAAGTCACAATCACATCTTTTGCCAACATTCACCATACTAACTACCTGACCCAAATGTGAAAGAAGATTTATAGGGAACGTAAGGGTCACTAGTATAACTTCACTCATGATAGGGAAGAAGGATATTGTTTTCTACAGAAGGGGAATTCAAAAATTCATCTATGGTCTTATAGCCTCATCTTTCAACTATTGTTGGTTCAAATAGTTGGAATCACATGTTCTATATTTTATTGACATCCTAATTTGGGTTAACAATTATGTCTATGATTTATTATTTTCCCCAAGTAGTTGAAATTACCTTGACTAGGTCGATGTGTAATGTGAGGAAACCCCACCATCACCAAAGTGGATTGGGAGTAATTATGCTAGAACCTTCACTAAGCATCCTTCCTTATGCACCTCATATCAATCCACTTACATGGTGATGTTATTATATGTGATTTAGACAAATAATATCACCTAAGTTTGTATTTCTATCTTAGGTAGATAAGGCTAGCAAAATCAGGGTTGGTTTTAGACTATTTCCTAAGTCATATGTGTACAAATTATCTTTCAGGAGACAAGCATGAGTGTCGAATGTTTGTATATCTGATACCATGCTGTAAATACCCAATATTTATGATCAAATATTTTCAAATTTGCATCAAAAGTATAAGAATATCTTCATTACAAAAATGTTTTACATTAGTGTCACGGAAGCATATATATCACTACATATTTAAGCATAGACATTGATTCCTATGTAGTCTTCAATGAGGAAAAACTCCTACATGTATCTTCTAGTTCTTCTTCCTATGCATGCCCATGAGTTCCCAGAGGAAATGAAACCACACATGGACCCCAAGAAGGAAAAATACAGGTCAGCATGGCTAATACTAAATTTAATTGTTGAGCTATTTAAAAAATAAGGGTTTGGAAACAATGGTTGAATCTCCCTATGGTGGCGACTGGCAGTGATCAGCGGTGCAAGAATGGATCTACTTTTAGAGGTAGACCTCCCTCTCCTTCTCGGAGGGGCGAGCACCCATTAGTCGAATCTCTAAGTACCAAGTCACTCATTGATCCAAATGCTTCCTTCACATGTACTACAACCAAATCCTGGGAGGAGCTAATGAAACCAAGATCCTATGACACTTCACTAGAGAAAGTAGACATCGAGATTCAAGGCCATAAGCTGATATACCCAGGAGAGGAGGAGAAAAGGAATGTGTAACGTTGGAAGAAATGTATGGCATGCTACATAGTTGGATTTAAGCCGCATCTTCCCACCCTTGAGAAGTATTGATTGCAGATCTGGGTCTTGAAGAGCACAGTTGAATTTATGAATCCAATGCAAGGTTTTTTCTTGATTAAGTTTTCTGATAAGCTAGATTTGGACAATGTTCTTGATGGTGGTCTGTATTTTGTCATAAGTAAGCCACTGGTATTGATGAAGTGGAAACCAAGGGATGTGTTGTGAAGATTCAGATTAAATGATATGCCCATATGGATTCACATTAATAATCTCCCGCTTGAATTGTGGGATATGAAAATGTTCTCGAGGATTGGTTCTTATCTGGGTGATCTGCTTCGAGATGATAAAGCTACTTTCAAGTTGAGAAACTTGGAGTTTGTGAGATTGCAGATCCTTTTGTCTGCTTCTTTTGAGTTTCCAAGTGATCTTGAAGTTACCAGCCATAAAGGGGTCTCCCATGTTATTTATTTAGAGTATGAGTGGAAACTAAGAGTATGTTTCATTTGTAATTTTCTTAGACACAATGACTATAATGAAAATGCTTGTGAGCCTAAATTGAAGAATATATGGGTGAAAAGATAGATCCATATGATGCCTTGAAAGTAAATGATAAATGCACTGTGACACATGCTATATTGAATGTACATTCTACTCTTATTGAGGAGATACATGTTGTATTGAATGCACAATTTACTCTTAGTGAAGTGGGTGCTGATTCTAGTGAAAATGCTATGAAGCAGGACAAGGATTGTTAATGTTGTTACTTGTGATTTGGGTGCTGGTGGTGAGGAAGATGAGTTTTGTGTGCCCAATGACTCTTTTGAAGATAATGTCTCTTCTAGCTCTGATGCTTCTAAGGTATATGGTAATGTGCACGGGATATGTGTCGACTTATATACTCCACCAGTTGTACATGTATTTGTGAATGATGATGATGGGTTTGAAATCCAAAAAGTAATAGAAGGAAGAAATGTAAAGGGAAAGGTAGGAAAACTCTTGTAGTAAAAAAGTAAATGGGATAGGGTACTCAAGAGTCTTTATCTAATAAGTTTGACAATATGAAGATTGGTGCAACTGAAGGTAATCGTCCAGATTTGCCTCAAACCAGTGAAGTACTGGTCTCAATGGTTTTAAATGGTTAGTTCTATTAATATTTTTTCATGGAATGTAAAAGGACTTAACCTTAAGGCCTCTATAGTCTGGAATAAGATAGTAGAGTTCAAACCTCATATTGCTCTTCTTAGTGAAACTAAAGTAAGAGAAAGAAAGATAAGTAAGCTCATTGGTAAGTTTTTCCCTGAATACAATTGGGTTTCTAATCATACATCACATGTTTTGGGGAGAATAGTCATTCTCTGGAGGGAAGGTGACTGTGTTGTGAATAAAATTTGAGAGATCGATCAATATGCCCATTTGGAGGTTTCTTGTGCTAATAGGGACTTCTTTATTGTTGTTGGTTATGTGCATAACCCTGATAATGATAAGGTTCATTTACGAGATGAAATTGAAACTATCAACCAAAATATGATCTCACCCTAGATAATATTGAGGGATTTTAATGTTGTGAGAAAAGTTGATGAGAATATGGGTAAAGACCCTCCCTCGAATAAGTCTATGGAGGACTTCAAAAATTGCATGCTTAGTTGTGGTCTCTATGAGCGTAGACTTAATGGTTTTCTATTTTCTTGGGATAACCATCAAAGTGGTGATGGGTTTACTTCTTATATTCATAGGATCCTATATAATGATAAGTTAGTGACTGATTTTGCTGATTTTAAAGGAATTCTTCAATATAATATCACCAGTGATCACAAGATTTTGACTGTTCATGAAAGTATTAATGTGAAAACACCTTTTAGGTTCATTAATGCTTGGCCTGAAAGGAAAGACTTCATCGAAACTATTAAAAGAAGTTGGGTTGCTGATTTCTCTGGTTTCCCTATCTTCAAGGTGTATTCCAAATTCAGAAAACTATGCTTTGACCTCTCAGAATGGAACAAAGACCATGTGGGAAATTTTTATGATGTGACTAAGAGAAAGGAGTTTTTATCCATTGAAGCATAGAGGAAATTTGATTTCAAAATGATGCTAGTGAAAAGAGGAAAGATGTGGTTATGGTCAAAGTATAGGAGAATCCTTGCTCAGGCAAAAGTCTAGAATTACCTGGTTAAAAGAAGGGGATACCAACTCTAAATTTTTCTACTCCTCTATTAATGTCAGGAGAAATTTTAATCACATGAAATCCCTTTCTATTGATGGGACTATATGAACGGATGATGCCATCATGGAAAAGAACATAGTTGATTATTACTTTAGTATTTTCAACAATTCTCATGTTGCTGATTTGGGGAGTGGTCTTAAATTATCTATTCTTAATTGTATAGACAAGCTAGCCTTGGATAGATGCTTCACTGCTAAAGACATTGTCGATGTTGTTAGGTGCTTGAATTTAGATAAGTGCCCTGGTCCTGATGGGTTAAATGGAAAGTTTTTCTAGGAGTGTTGGAGTGTTATTTTCTCTGAGGTGGTTGAAGTTGTGTTCAATTTTTCCAACATTGGTAGGCTTCTTAGAGAATCTAACCACACATTCATTACTCTCATTCCAAAAGTTAAAGACTCAAATGATTTGAAAAATCTAAGAACTATTTCCTTATTCAACTTCTTTTACAAGGTTATCTCTAAGCTTTTAACTAACATGCTTCAACATGTCTTTCCTTCTCTTATCAGTGACAATCAATGCACCTTTATGCAAGGAAGGAGTATAAAAGATGTTGTCTTGATCTCCAACGAACTAATTCATGACTTCAATAACAGGGGGAGTAGGCCCAATATTTGTCTCAAGATCAACATCTCAAAAGCTTATGATTCAGTTTCTTGGGATTCTATTTTCTCTATTCTTCACATCATGAAATTTCCTCATTGTTGGATCATTTGGCTTAAGGAAATTTTTGACACTATCACTTACGAGATCTTGATTAATGAAGAGGCTGTGGATTCCTTTAAACCTAGTAATGGAGTTAGGCAGGGTGATCCCCTATCTCCATAATCTTTGTGCTTGTGATGAAGGTGGTCACACTCTTATTCAATAAAGAAGTTAAGGAGGGGAATATTAAACCTTTGAAGGCTTTTTTTTGAAGTATCTCATCGGATCTTTGCTGATGACCTTATGGTGTTTGCTGAGGCCGACATTCAAAGTGTTGTTGTTGTTAAAAGGGTTCTTGATAATATTTACAGTGAGACTGGCTTAAAGATTATTTTGAGAAGAGTGTGGTTACCTACAATCAAGGTGTTAATAGAGACAAAATTGGTAACATCCTGGGTATCAATGAAGGCTCTCTTCCTCTAAGGTATCTTGGGATTCCTTTATTCATTGGTAAACTCACGAAAGTTCACTACAACTCTGGTGGATAGAATCAAGAGGAGGATCAAGAGTTGGAAGGTAAATCAACTTTCTATGGCATGTAGAGTTGAGTTAGTTCAATCTACTCTTTCAGCCACCTACCGTTATTGGGCTTCTATCTCTCTTTACCCCTTTCTATTTGTGATGAGATTGACTGGCTGTGTCATGATTTTATATGGGGTAGAGTTGATAATAAGAATCTTATACATCTTATTAAATGGAGTACTATTGTCGTGCCTAAATGTGAAGGGACTCTGGGCATTAAGAACATCAGGGAGGTTGCCAAAGCCTCTATACTTTTGAATGGATGGAACATCTCCAAGAAAAATGATAGTGCCTGGATAAAATGGGTCAGTGAAAAGTACTTGGGTAAGCACTCCTTTTGGTCTTTATCGATCAATGACTCCTTTTCTTGATTTTTTAAGAAAGTTCTGTTAGAAAGAGATGAGATAAGGAAGTTCATTGCTTTTAATATTGGTGATGGATCTGACGTTTCTGTATAAAATGATCCTCAGCTTCCAGGTGCCATGTTCTTAGTTGAGGTGTTGGGTAAAAAAAGTATTATTCAATTGGGTCTTATTAGCAATGCTAAAGTCAGTTGTCTTATCAATAATGGTGACTTGTTCTTTGGAGATCCCAGGTTACATAGAAAGATGATTGATGTTCTGAAAGACGTGCCTTCTCCTAAAGGAAGTAATGATGATATTGTTTTTGCTGGGACATATGTTGTTAACATAAGTTTTGTTCTAGATAATATCAGAGTAAAGCATGATCCAATCCCTTTCTTTCAATGGTTGTGGAAGTTCAAAGGCCCTAGAACCTTTCAATTATTGGGATGGAAGATTGGTCATGGTAGGGTTTTGACCTCTGGATACATTAAACTACTTGGTATCAGTCTGGCTTCTAGATGCCCTCTGTGTAAATCTGCTAAAGAAGATGTGAAATATCTTTTTCTCAGTTTCTCTTTTACTTGAACTGTTTGGAGACTCGCTAGTTTGCATTTTGGTTTCTAGTTTCATGGATGTTTGGAGGATCTCTGTTATCTTCATGGAAGAAAGAATTTATGGTTAACATCTATATCTTTCATTGGATTTGGAGGGAAAGGAATGATAGAACTCACAAAAATTTGAGAAAGATGAGAAAGGACTCTGGTTGTTCATTCTAAATGATATTTGCATTGTCTCCATGTGATGATATACTGAAGCCTTCTTCTTTGTTTGATCTTCTTCTATGATCTGTTGACTTCACTGATCCCTTCGTAGGGTGTTGTTGTTAGGATGTAAAAATTCTTTGTTTTTTTACTTTCCTTTAACAACACACTTTTTGGTGTTTGTTTCCACAAATCATTGTATAGTTACTTGTACATTTACAAAAACTCAAGAAAAACAATAGACGAGTTGGGTTCACTAAAAAGAATATAGGCAAGTTTTCTTGGTGGACTATGGTATTAACATGAGGATAGTTCAACTACCATGCTACTTTCAAAAGGGTATAAAATTTTTAACAGTAACTAGAACAACAAGGATATTCTTGAAACATATATCAAAATTTCAAAATGAAATGATTTTTCTTATAACTAGTATCAAGATATCAAATTATCCAAAATGAAAGGATTTATTAATTGTCACAATCAATCTAATATTTTGTCTTTGCCAATGGCTAGGTACCTAATTTCTCCCCTCATCAATGAGAGAAAAACACCTTTTCCTGTGGGGGTAACCATTACAGGGGGGACCTATAGTTTTCCATTATCCACTATTTAGGGTCAGGGGATATGACCCGCCGAATCTAGTGAGTCAAAGATCTTAGCTAATATTTAATTTTTTTGCGCCAATATCAAAATCAACCAATATGTCAATTTGTCAACAATGTTCAACATTCAATTTAGTTGTGGTAACTTCAATAAGAGGAAAAGGCTAACAAAAACTGGTTCACCACTTTTGCGAAGTTTTATAAATGAAAGTCAAGAGGGAGGAAAATAGTTCAATGATATAATTGAGAATTTTGTACCTATTATAATTGAGATATTCCAATCAAGATGCCCGTCTGGATTCAAGGACGTGAATAAATCACAAATTTAGCAAGAGAGAAATATTCTAGGTCACTATAGGTTTATTGGCTTGAAATCATTCATCATGTATAATTAGGTGGATGATCCTAATCGTTTTCCTAAGTTTATCTTAGATTTTCACATTATCCCATAATTTTCATGTACATAAATATTATAAAAGTAATAAAAAACATTGTGAACCATATAATTTCATAATGTCCCAAAAATAGGGATTTTATTTACAACTAAGAGAAAACAATCATACTTATGGTGGTACCTAGGTATCAGATATATACATGAACATAATCATAACTATATATAGGGTTTATGGTGATTAAATTATAAGGCAATATTAATCAAGACACCCTTACAAATATTTAGGGTTTAAATTCATGGAAAGTCTTATATAGTTCTTAATAATCAGTGGAAGTTCGAATTTTCTATGTAAGTACAATATATATTTGACATGATATAAGCCTAAGACTTAAATGAGTCATTATTATGACTAGGTTTTGGTGTTATATCATGCCCATTATAATTTAAAATTCTAATAGTATCTGATGTGTTACATCATACTTAGGCTTAAAATGCTACAAACATATCTAACTATATGTGATTTAGCATATGGATACTAACGTCATACATATCACTATATGTGACTTGAAAATTAGAGACTCAGATCTAGATTTCTATCTTCTTGTTGTTAGTAAACCTATATAACGTTAGGGATGCACATGATGAGTCTACTGAATCAACAATTACATACATATATATACATATATATAATAGGGATAACTTGTGTATCTTCTTTTTAGTCTAGATAACATATAGTAAGTTTAGTGCAGATTTATTTCTAAGTATTATCATATATCTCGTCATCTTTTAGTTTGATTCTTTGTTTACTAAAATCACAACATAACAGTAAGTTTTGATTTGCATAAGGGGAGATCAATTCTGATCTCCATGGATTAGCTTCATGGTTGATCTTGGTTCTGGTTTTTTGTTGGTTCCTTGGAGATTTGTCCATTAAACTAGCAGGTCAGGCTGGGTTTGAGGGAGCTACAAGACTAGTATGTGTTCCATCATCAAGTGGTTGCATGACTCTTGAGATGTATTGTAGTTGTGTGTTCTGAAGTTGAGGGGACTAGGGTTTAGTTCTAATCATAGAGAGAGGGTCTTTTGGGTATCAGGTTCACTAGCAAGGAGGAAGATAACTGCCAAATCTCCTCATAGTTTATTGAAGAAGTGGTGGTAAGTATGAAATTTAAAATGGGTATGACTATCATAGCTCCTCGCCTATGATCGTGAACGTCATTGAGGTTAATGACTTGCTAGGGTGCATGTCTTCATTGCTTCTGGGTTGATAGTCAGACAATTTGGTGTATTGCCAAATTTCATGTGGGAATGGGAAATACCTTCTGTGAAATCCTTAGTGTCGTCGGGGTTGATAGTTGGTGAGGCAATAGTTGTCCACCGCAACTATATCTAGAGGCTAAGCAGTGTAGATTGCAGGGGCCTAGTGGATGGATAGTAGAAATGGAGGCCTGTTTGGCGGCACTTTCACCATTGTGAGGTGGTTGAGATGTCTAGTGGCATAAGGAAACTTCTAAAACATTGTTGTGGGGCTTAAACTTGTTGTAGGTTGCCACTATTGTTGTAAGTTCCTCAACATATTGCAGACCTAGGCCTTGGGGGGTCTTAGATTGGATGTTGGTGTACAACATTGAAGAGGGAAGAGTTGTGTGAAGGTCTGGTTGTATATTGTGTTACGAGTTCATTGTACTTGGCCTTAAGGGTGGTTGTGGGTTCCTTCATCTAGGTTAGATCATCTAAGGGATTATGTAATCAAAAGAGGGGATGCTAGGGTTTTAAGAAGATTCCCGTGATGAGTAGTAGTTTAATGTTAAGAGGGATTCATCTAGCTATGAGGAGGTGTGATGACCAATAATGACCTCACACTATCACTTCTTTGGCTTGAGAGAAGGAACCTTAGTGGTGACCCTCTAAGTTTTAGAAGGGTGTCTATTGTGGAGAGTCACCAACAGTAGTGATGTTGAAGGCATGGAAATAAATGGAGGAGGGGCTTTCAAAACTCTAGCTATTATTCAAGCTAGGGTGATAGACACATGAAGAAGAAGAGGCAGAAGAACAGTGATTCGATCAACTATGGTTTGATAGGGCAATTTTGTATACTTCCTTCATTTAAGACCTTAATCACATCAGCTTTAAGAATTTATATCCTCTAAATTACTTATCATCTTACCTTTTAGTTTTACCATGTTATTAATTTGTATCAAAATAAATTCTAAAATTATTAACTCTTCTATTAATGATTTTGAGGAGACAAATATATTATACTCTAAACTAGTTCAGATACAATTATGTGATTATCCAAATAGTATTTTCTTTTGTGATTCCACTGCCAAGAATTCATAATTGAGTTCAGTTCTTCAATTATTTTGGGTCCAAAATGGGATGAATAAATCAAATTGAGGAAAATCGCACTTTGGTGCTCAAATTTGAAAACTATTCAATGAAGTGAAATAGTGAATGGAGGATTTCGTGAAAGAGAAATTAGATAGGATTATGAATAATAGCTCATAATTGAATTTAGTACCAAAATTTGGTATATTATAATGACATAAGGGGATCCAATAGAGCCCCATTGCTCAATTTGATTGGGCATGTGGGACATTTGGAGAGACTAGGATTTCCTTTGATCCAAGAGTTGGCCATGGATATGATTCTAAAATCGTTTCCTGGATCATACGATGAATTTATTGAGAGCGATTACTTGAGTAACTTGACTAAACTTATGTTTGAATTTCTTGGCATGCTGATAAATGTTGAAGCACAGATGAAGAGGGACAAACCCATGATGGTGATCAACAAAGGGGAGTTCAAGGGCAAAGGTAATGCCACACAAATTATGAGGCTAAGTTGAAGTCCAAGTCTTCTGCACCCAAGATAAGGAGAAGGGTAAGTGCAAAATGAATTTGTAATTTTTGCTTAAAGGAATAGAGGAAAATGAAGCAAGGTATATAGATCTCTACTTTAGGTATATATGTTAATGAGATTAACTTTTCCACTTCTTCATCTCGGGTATTGGATATTGGATGCAAATCTCACATTTTCTCAAATGAGAAGTATCTGAAGAGAAGAAGACCTTTAAATAAAGGTGAGGTTGATAATAATGGAGAAAGAGTTATTGCCAATATAGTTGGAACCTATGAGTTATCTTTGCCCAGTGGGCTTGTAATAGAGTTAGAAAACTACTATTATATGCCTTCCATTAATAGAAACGTCATATATGCATCTTGTTTGGATAAGAATGGATTGAAATTTATTACAAAAAATGGTAAATGTTCTATTAGTGGAGATAAGATCTTTTATGGTGGTGCCTCGATCTCCAATAGTCGACACCTGTTAGATCTAGATACAAGAATATATAACGTAAATACAAAAAGTACAGAACTCAATAAATCCAACACGAGATACCTTTGTTATTGTCGTCTAGGGCACATAAATGAGAAATACATTTCTAGACTCCATAAAGATGGTTATCTAGACTCTTTTGGTTTTACCATTAGAAACATGTGAGTCTTGTTTGTGGGGCAAGATGGAAAAATCACCTTTCAATGGTAACAGTGAGAGAGCTAGTATCTATTAGGACTCGTACATACTAATGTATGTGGACCTTTTAGAACAAGTGACAAAGGTGGTTACCAATATTTCATTACCTTCACTAATGACCTCAATAGGTTGGGCTATGTGTACGTGATGAAACATAAGTTAGAAGCCCTTGAAAAGTTCAAGGATTTCATGAATGAAGTACAAAACTAGTTTGGGAAAAGTTTTGAAGCACTTCGATTTGATCGAGGTAGAGAATACCTAAGCCAAGAGTTTGAGGTCCTTCTCTGAAACCATGGTATTGTACTACAATGGACTCCACCTGGAATGCCATAACATAATGATGTATCAAAAATAAGGAATTGTACCATGTTGGACATGGTACAATCAATGATGAGCTTTACCAATGTTCCGACTTCCTTTCGGGGACATGCCTTGCAAATTGTTAGGTTTACACTAAAGCACATACCATCTAGATCAGTTCAAAAGACACCATATGAGATATGGCATGGGAAACATCCTGATATGTGTTTTTGAAGATTTGAGGATGTGAAGCTTATGTTAGAAAACAATTTCTCAAAAAGCTTGGACTCAAATTTGATAAATTTTATATTGTTGTATATCCCAAGGAAACCAAGGGATACTACTTTTACACCCCATCTAACAACAAAGTATCTATTTTTCATGGATGTTGTTTTCCTAGAAAAGGAATTTATATACAAAGGAATCAATGGGAGAAAAGTAGAACTTGAAGAGGTTTGACACCAAAAACAAAACATTGAACCTATAGGAATACAGAAGGAACAAGGAGAATCACCATTGTGGAATCTCAAGTTCCTCATGTAACACAAGAACCTCGTAGATCAAGTAGGGTGTGCCATGAGCCTACAAGATTTGGATATCTTGTGACTCAAGAAAGCAATGAGTTGGTCAAAGATGATGAGCCAACAACCTACTAAGAGGCTATAGAGGGACCCGAGTCTACAAAATGGCTTGAGACCATGTAACACCCCAACTTTGCACACATGCACATGAGCAGAAGCGCAAAATTTTTGACGCATAATATTGATGGAATATCACATGCCTTCAATATCATTCATAAGCAATAGTTAAAAGCTAACTACCATAGAAACACATTTCATTTCTCATTCTCAAATAGTTTACATAAAAATAAACTTAATACAACCTATGACATGTTCTAAAGATCTACACATAAACAACTATACATTAAAACATGAAACTAACTGAGGTGGATAATGGAACCCCACCAAGGCACTCCTATTCTTTTAGTGTGTCCTCATTGTCCTTGAGCTAATGTATTGGTTGTATTTCTTATTCTCCTCACCGGCGGACATCTCATCCCCAACCATGCCAAGCAACATAAAACATGTGAGTGGCACTAAGTAGTTATACATGAAAATAATTTTACTTGAAATGACTTGAAAATAACTTGAAACATGAGTACATAACATTATTAACATGGTTACTTGAAGGCTTAAGTAAATTGACATGATTACATGAAAATTGTGTATTTTATCTTGAGTTAATATAGTAACTATCCTGAATGCACCATAGTGATCATAAGACGGGTTAAGTCTCACATAAGGCCAGTTAAGGCTCACATAAGGACAATTAAGGCTCACATAAGACCATTTAAGGCTCACATAATGCTCCCAGAGAGCCCATAAAGTCAGTTAAGGGTTACTTAAACATGATTTTGAGGACTATATTAACATAACTTGATTTATTAATTCATTAAACTTGATAATCTTGATTTCATAATTCATTAACGTGACAATAATACATGATGTTCAATATGAAGACATAAATATCAAATGTAGAAGAAAAATTGAATTGTTAACATGAGCAAATTTTCCATAAGCATGTATTGAGTACTATTGTACTTGTACTTTAAATGAGACAATATGAATAAATAAGTGAATACTATAAAACCATGAATCATAATGTAGTAGTTAGTGTGAGTGACCCAGTCACCTGAGTCTGAGGAGGTATATTATTGATTTCCTAATTCTTGGTCCAACCCTAATTATCTTGTATGTAGCATAATCATCAAATAATTACACATTATTAACATAGATTTAGGGTTTCTAAATAAAATATGGGAAAATCAGTTGGGATGATATGTATGATTATTGGTCAAGGATGTTGCTTGTCTCCAAATCTTTCCAACGAGTATTAAATCATAATTTTCTCACAACTGATGTACAAGATATCCATTTTCTAAGTTATGACCAATCAGGAAAAAAAGGTTTATAGGTTGATAGAAAATCTACAAAACATAATCCACTCAGTGGGTCCAGGCTGATGTGGTCCATTGATAGTCTGCCAGTGTGGATGGGCTTGCTCAAACATGATCCACGCACATCAAATATAGCATGACTATAATGCCCATGTGTGACTGATCTCTGGATTGAGATGACTAGGGAAAAAATATTATACAACTATTACTATTGTTTTCTATGGCTCCGAAAGAACTCGACTATATAGAAATGGGGATCCTCGAATTAAAATTGACTTCTTTGAGTTATCTTTTAAAACAAATAAGATGGATCCTTTTCCATCACCAGCGTAACTCAACACGCTTAAACATTGGCTGCGAGGTGGCCAAAGATGGCTGGGTTACCTTCTACTATGATTAGTGTGCAGGTGGATCTAGGAAGAACCAATTCAAAGGAAAACAACATCAAGGTCAAAAAACAATGGTTGAACGCCATCCTTTGTCACCAGGCTATGATAATAGAAAAAACTAGAGTGTAAAAGGGCAGTTGTGCCCTAAAACTAATACTCATACCAGCGAGAAATAGGGAAAGGAACTCAAAATGGAAAATGAGATTACAGTGATGATTCTCATGAAATAACCATTGATACTGATTCATGATTACCTACTAACTCTATAGCAAGTGTTTTTGTGGCCTAATTGTGCCCTAGGACGTGTCAGAGATCACACTCTATTCACATGAAACCGAGTCCATGGGTAGAACACTTGGGGTGACACGTGTTGCCAAAGAGCATTAGGAAAAGCTTTATTGAAGCATGAGAAAGCTTACTAGAAGTATAATTTGACTGGGAGGGATGAAGACACTGGGTCCAACTCTATGATGCATGAAAAGAAGCTTGCATCTACGTCAATTCACCTACCAGTTCTGACTACAATTGGTGGTTTATGCTAGTTGTATGGATCTGGGTGATGCTCAAGGAATTAGCCAAAGCCTGCTTGATGTGTTGTGGTGGCATGGAGGTCTCTCTGCGTCAACAACAACGTAGGAGAAAGCCTGGGGTTTGGGCATTTTAGCCAGGGGTAACGAGGGTAGTTGAAACTAGGGTTTGATGGATTTGTATTGACTCCTTCATGCTGGCGGTGGCAAGAAAGTGGGAGTTTGTGGAGCATAGGAAGAGATTAGATTTGAAGAAGGTGTACATACATTTTCCCCCTTCAGTACTGAAAAAGCGAGAGGTAGGAAATTAGCTCTCCACTCTTCGATCATGATCCAACATGTCAGAAAGGTCGTTATATCATTGCTACTTGGGGCAACTCGTGGCCCCTCACATAGGGCATGACTTTCCAAATCTAGGTAAACTGGTTGTGCATAACATTTAATTAAAATAATAGTATATGATCACTTATCCCTTCTTCGTCATATAATTTAACCAAGATAGAGATATCTAAACCTAGCAAAATTAGATAGGTTAGATAGTTCGAGTATGAGGAATTTGAATATCCACTTGATTCTTTGATTTGAGATAGGAAAAGATACAATTTAGAATATTAAGGACTTAGGGTTATTAATGCATTAATAGTTATAAAAGGTTACATTATTAAAGTTGAAGGGAAACTACAAAATCCTATTATATACTCATATGAGACTCAAGGGAATGTATTATGCACCTAGTTTAGGTAAATTTTCTTTTAAACCCCAAGTAGTCAACATTGCATAATTAGGTCTAGGTTTTGTGCAATATTAAGCTAATATGTGATAAAAGTTTGAATCATCATGTGTTGAACTTATTCTAGGTATTCAATCATCATAAGAAAAATTAAATTAATGACTTATCATTGTTGATCATTTTTATTTAATACTAAAATTAGGGATATTACAGACCATGAAATCTAAAATGGACTCCAAGTACACCAAAAATGTATGAACCTTGGTGGATTCACTCAAATGGGTAAAACCCATAGGGTGCAAATGGTTCTTCAAGAAGAATACAAACATGGATGGTAATGTACAAACCTATAAGGGCATATTAGTTGCAAAGGGTTTCAGACAAGTTCAAGGTATTGACTACAACAAAACCATATAACAGTTGCCATGGTTAAGTCCATTAGGATCATGCTTACCATTGTGACTTATTATGACGATGAGATCTAGAAGATGGATGTTGATATTGGTTTCCTTAAAGGGAATCCTATTGAGGATGTGTACATATAACAACCTGAGGGTTTTATAAATCCAAATTATGTAAATAAATCCTATAAGTTGAAAAGTTCAATCTATGGATTGAAGCAAGAATCTTGAGATGGAATATTTGATTTGACGAGGTAGTCAAAGAGTTTGTATTGAGTCAAAATGAAGATGAACCTTGTGTTTACAAGAAGGTTAGTGGGAGCATTGTGTATTCCTCATATTGTATGTGGATGAAATAATATTTATGGGGAATGACATCCCCACCCTAAAACTGGTAAAGCACTACATGGGAAGTATCTTATGTATGAAGGATTTTAATGAAGCATCATATACATTAGGAATTAAGATCTATAGAAATATATCTAGAAGGCTTCTTGGCCTAATCCAGAGTACATACATTGACATGGTACTAAAAAGGTTCAACATGCAGGACTCAAAGAGATGAAATTTTCCTGTGTACCATGGAATTATCCTCTATAGAGTGCAGTGTCCTAGTTCTTGAAGAATGGGAATGCATGAGTAAGATGTCATATGCATCTACAATTGGATCTGTCATGTATGCAATGGTATGCACTCATTCCCAATGTTACCTATGCTTTGAGCATGATGAGAAGATATCCATTAGATCCTAGTGAAGGTTAGTGGACTACCGTAAAGAACATCCTTAAGTACTTAAGAAGGACCAATTAATAGTTCCTTATTTGTGGCGGTAAGGAAGAGTTAGGTATACAGGGTTACACTGATGAAAGCTTCAAACTTGAAAAAGATGATTATCAATCACAATCTGGACAATGGAGTTGTGAGTTAGAAAAGCTCCAAGAAAGAGATCGTTGCTGATTCTATAATGGAAGATGAGTACATTCTTGCCTTGAGTGAAGCAAGGGAAATTGTTTAGTTCAATACGTTCATTAGTGAACTTGGAGTGGTTCCAAGCATTAGCGATGTCGTATTCTTGTATTGTCACAACAATGGAGCTATTATACAAGCTAAGGAAGCTAGATTGAATAAGTGCTCCAAGCATATATTTTGTCACTTCCATCTCATATGAGAGATCGTACAACAAGGAGATGTGAAAATTTCTAGAATGCCAACGGAAAGAAATATTATTGACCCACTTAAAAAAGTACTTTTGCAACAAAAGCATGATGATCGTGTTATATCACTTGGAACTAGATTCGTGCATGACTGGGTCTAAGTGCAAGAAGGAGTATGTTGGTGTGTATTCATAGAGAGTCAGACATATGATGATTGTAATGTTGCATTATGTAATTGATTTGATAATAATAAAGGTAGTTTCATCTATGGTGTTTTGTTTAGTTATGAAATAATGATAAAACATGATAGATGTATAACGAATGATGATAATTGAAGACATATGTCTTTAGGTTTAGGACCTGAACAATGAGATCATATGTGTAAGGACCCTGACCTCCGTTTTGGGCTTATCCTATTTGCTTTGCCTAAACCCTGTGTTTAGAGGCTTGCCTAATCACCTGAGTTGTGATTGGGGTTTGTTTGTGCTTTGTTGAGAGGTTGATGTGCAATTTGCAAATTACCCAAGTTCTAGGGTTGGTGTGTAAGTTTGTCACCTTGAGAGACATATTTCTCTCTCCTTGCATCCTCTAGGGTTGAGAGGATGAGTTGGGCGCCTTGCTTGAGTTGTTTTTGGGCCTCGTTTAAGCTTGTGAAGCTTGGGCTTGTTGTTGGGCTTTCTTGACCCTTGTTTGCTTGGTGTATCGGCTAAAAGTGTACCAGACATGAGTGTATTAGCCAGGGTTGTATCGGCCAAGTGGTGTGTCGGCCATGGCACCATGCTGGACGATACACACCCTCTTGACCTAGCCTTGTTTGTGTCACCATTCTTTGGACAAGTGGCCATTGCTTTGCTAGTTGGTGGCAAGTAATGAGCAAGTGGTTTGGGGTGCTAGCAAGGTGGCATAGTTTGGACAAGTGGTGGTTTGGGAGAGCACATGTGGAGAAATCCCCTAGTGGACTCCCACTTAACCCCCCTTTCATATATACCCCCTTCTTTGCTAGCTTGGGATCCCTTTAGCTCCTTAGTTGCTTCCCTTATTTCTTGGTGGTCGATATCTCCCCTTGGTGGATCCTTTATGGCTGATACACTTGGTAGATCTTGGTGGCCGATCTCCTTGGTGGAGTCTTCTTCTTCCTCTAGTGGTGGCCGAAACCCTAGATGTGCTTTGCTCCTTCTCCTCTTGTGGTGAGTATCTCTCCCTATCCTTGGCACCTTCTTCTTCTTCTCTCTTTCTTTTCGGCCATGGTGGTTATAGAGTTATCTTCTCTCCTAGTGTTGGCCGAAGGTGGTGCCTTAGAGCTTGAAGCTTGGTGCTTGGAGCTTTAGAGCTTGAGGAGTGTGCTTGAGGCGGGTTACATAACTCCTACCCTAGCTATATTACCTTCTTTTTATGTTGCTTGTTCATATGATATCTTGATCGACCATGCTTATCTTGTTAGTAATATCTTGGCTCTAGTATGTGCCCTTGTTGTTGTGGGATATGATGGCATGGTTATGTTGTTTAGATGTATTCCCAGACCTTGTTGGCCGAACCTCAGATTAGGGTTCTTTATTAAAACCCCTCTCTCTTAGTTGTTGAGAGGTGAGCCTAGGGTTCTCCTAAATCCATGGTGCGTGTGGTGTGTTCTTGGGGGAAATTCCTTTCTCTCTTTGGTCTTGAGAGGTGAGCTTAAGCTCTAGTTGTGTGGGCAAAACCCCTCTCTCACTTGGTTGTTGAGAGGTGAGTCTATACTCTAGTTGCTTGGGCAATACCCCTCTCTTACCATGGACTTGAAAGGTGAGCCTTTGGTTGGTGTTGACCTATTTGAGGTTGGAGGGTTGGCCGTTATGGTGATGTCCCACTCTACTACCGATATGTGATGGAGGTTGTGCAAAACCCCTCTCACTTAGTTGTTGCGAGGTGAGCCAATTCTCTTGATCTATTAGGGTTTCTTGGTGGCGGTCTTGAGGATGAAGATGACCAACCTGATATGGTGCTTTGCCCGATAGAGTACCTTGCCCGATAGGTTGTGTGGTATTTTGGCCGACATGGTTATAAGGTTGCCTTTTTTGATGCGTAATGAGGTTTGTTGGATGTTTGAGTTGCCCGATATCCTTCTTCTAGGCTTTGGGCGATATGCTAGAAAGATGTTTTGTTGACCTCTTGACCGATATGGGATACCCCAACTCTAGCTGGGTGACATGGGGTCTTGGCTGATAAGGATGTTGAGTAATCCAGTAGATCCTACCTTGGGCGATATAGTGGCTTGTTCCCTTGACCGATATGAGTATGGTAGGCAGATCTTGTGTGGGGCGATATGTCTTGTACCTTGCACGACACTCCCCTAGTTGTGCTGCCCGACATGGTGCCCTAGTGGCTATGTTGCCTTGAGCATTGTGCAACTTTGGTGTTAGGGTTGCTGCTTTGGGCGATATGGTGTTTATCCTTCATGCCCGATACCCTCTTACACCTAGATGTCTAGTGCTGCCCGAGATGGCTGTTGGCCAATACGAAGGTTGACCTATATGATGGGTGGTGCTTAGGGTCTGGTTGTGCCCGATACCAAGGTAATAGTGGTTTCCCGACATGGTTGTTAACCCTAGATGAGTGTTGACCGATACATTATTGGCCGATACAGTAAGTCGTGGTTAGTTGCGTGCTAAACCGATACAGTGTTGGGCGTCACACTCTTTGATGAGGCGTGTCTTACCTTTAGTGAGATTTATGGTGACTTTGGTGAGGGTTATCCCTTACCCTTTATACCTTTGGTGAGGGTTGTCCCTTACCTGATATATTTATAGTGAGGGTTGTACCTTGTGATCAGTTGGAAACCCTAATGCTTGATTGAAAAGTTATATATGATAACGTCATGCATAGATATGCTCATCCAATAAGCATAACTATATATCTCTCTCGATATATGCAATAAGTTTAAGATGTTCCTTGTATGAGCACAGTTGTACCTCTATGCTTATGCTAACCATGCATGTACCATTTGTATGATGAGGCCTTGGTGATGGCATGACAATGACATGATGATTGAACATCAAGGATTATGATGAACCCAGTGCGGTGTTACCCATGGAATGGAAATGTGTGCCTTGATGATGGGATTGAGTCCATGTGATGTTGATCCTTGAGATGGATCTTGATGGTTGGTAAGAGGCCAAGTGGTAACATGTGACGTTGGATCCTTGTGATGGATCAGATTGATGTTGATGGTACTGAGGGCCTTAGTGACAATGTAACACAAGATAATGTGTTTTATTTTTATTCATTCTTATAGTTGCATGTTACATAACTTGGTTGAATCTTGCAATCCACTTAAAATATGTTAATTAATTATAGATGAATCTTTCATGTAGTTTGCCCTGGCCATAGATCCATCATCGTCAGGAGTTTGGTGATGGTGAAATAGGCTCTCCTAAGGGTTAACCTGGAACACATATTGTTGAATATGCGGGGTGCGCCTATGCCCTAAGTAGTAGTGCATGTTTAGAGTATGGTTTCAGGCCTGTGGCTCAGTGTGGTTAGATCATGGTGAACAAGCCCATAGCTCAAGATATGTGATGGATCATGGTGAACAAGCCCATGGCTCAATGATGATGGAGCACGGTGAACATGCCCGTGGCTCAGTTTTCTAGCACCGATACCTATACCAAGGTGGGCTAGGCAGGGGGTTGTCTGACCCTGTATGGCTGAGGCCACTTAAAGCATGAGACTGCGGTCCTACTTGTTAGTTCTTGTGCACTGACTACAAGGGAAAGAGGTCATGGAACCTGGCTCTCCCATTGACCTTGTATGACAATCGATTGCGACCAAGCAGTGGTCGGTTTGTATCTAAGTGGTATGACTCACTTCCTCAGGGCATAATAAATTGTAATCCAACCGTATAGTATATATTTCTTAGGGCAAAACACGGAATACTAGTTGAGTCCTTACTTGTATAGTTGCCCTAGTTATATCTTGTAGTTAATCACACATCCCTCATATCTTATGATAAGTTCTTATATCACTTGTCTTGTCATTCATGTTCCATAAGAAATATCAGGTTATATGCCTCCCAGATATCTTGGTAAGTTTGTTAATAAAGTTAGTTCTGTTCAGTATGCTGCATATATGAACTGCTTATAACAATTATCTACTTTATCTGTTCTAGCTCTTCTTTGAGGTTTTATAGTTTCTACGGGGGTTATGTATCTCGTTGGGCTTGTGTGTCTCACCCCGTTGGTTGAAAACCCTTTTTAGGTGATCGAGCTAGACATGGTGGTGATCGTGGTGTTGTAGCCGAGCAACAAGAAGAACATTAGAAGGCAAGGTTGGATATGCTGCTGCTATTGTTGGGTGTTTTGTAGTAGAGTCCTAGAGTCATCCTTGTACTCTCATGTCTTTGGAGGTGTTTTGGCAATGTTTCATGATGTATAGCTGATGTAGCTTGTTTATCTTGATGTTGGCCTAATATGGCATGTTCTGTATATATATACAGGTGGTGAACTCTTTGTGCTTATGAGACAGTTGGTTCCTATAAGCCGTGAACATGTATCAAGTTGATGTATATTTATATAACATGTTTCCTTACAAGATGTGGATCTGGTTGTAATAGTTCCTTCCTTATCTTCTTTCCACAATCAGTTTTAATTAACCCGTGTTTTGGGTAATACGATGTTTATGATGGTTCCACACATTTTCGCGTGGCATTTTGTTGTCTGTGTGATAGTGGGATGTTACATATTAGGTTGGTATCAGAGCTCTAGGTTCGCTGAGTCTACAGGGATCTAGGACTAGGTTTTGTGTCTATTCTAGTGATTTTCTCTAGATTTTCTCATAATAACCTTCTGGCCCCAGCAGAAGATAAAGCTAGAAGATGTCTGGAAATCATGAAGAACATGCTGCTGAGAGTAGTGTTGCTACATTAGTTGATGGATAAAGTATGCAGGCACATGAAGATCAGGTGCCTGAGGTCCCCCAAACCGACCCAACCATTCTTGAGAATCCTGTCTACCAACACCTTATGGGACAAGTAATGGATATAATGAATCTCATGGTTGAAAGATTTCCAGTGCCTCTGCCAAGAGCACATGCTCCCCATGATGAATCTTCGGGTATTGGTAAGACCTTCGAGTGGCTTTGCCGAGTTAGAGCTTCAGATTATGCTGGTACGGTTGATCCAGTGGATGTAGATCTGTGGCTGACAAGTCTTGAGAAGGCCTTCCGGATCCTTGACATCCCCAAAGTAGACAAAGTCAAGCATGCAGTCTACCATTTGAAGGGTAGTGCTGGCCACTGGTGGGCCATTGAAGAGGAGAAGTGACCTGGTGAGGTGATCTATTGGGACGTCTTCTGGCGGGAGTTCATGAGTTGATACTTCTCGAAGATGTATATAGATGAGAAGATCAGTCAGTTTGAGCGTATGTGCCAAGGATCTATGAGCATCACTGAGTATGAAGCCAAGTTTATAGACCTGCTGAGGTTTTGTCCTCACATGGTAGTGACAAATGATGAGAGAATCAGACGGTTTGAGAAAGGTCTGAGTGCTGAGCTGACAACACCTGTTGCTGCTTTAGAAAATTGGGAGTGGTTTGCCACGTTTGTGGAGTCTGTCCGAAGGATAGAACGGTTAGTCAAGGAGAAGAGAGAGACCATGTCCAAGAAAAAGCCTACTCAGTTCCAGAAGTAGAGATTTGATGGCTTCATGAAGCCAAGGTTTTCTACACCTCCTGTGATACATGGTTCTAGTACACCGTCACAATGGTCTCCAAGTTAGGGAAGAGGGCATGGTTTTTCATCATCAAAGGCATACAACACAGCTTCAGTGGCAGTGATAGGGCCATCTAGGCTATAGTCGAGAGACCCGTCATGCTTTCTCTGTGGACAAGTTGGGCATATAAGGTGGAATTGCCCAAGGATAGATGTCGAAGTGATGCAACAACCGAGACAGAATCAACATGGATTGGATAGACAACAGTCCAGTGGTAATAGAGGGTGATGGCACGGTCAAGAATCACAAGAAGGATCATCTGCTCAAGGGAGCAGAGGACGTGGGTGACAACAAGCAACAACTCGATTCTCTGCTATGAGTCAGCCATAGGCGATAGTCAACCCACGAGTAGTTGCAGGTCAGATGGAGTTACTTCATTCTAATTTGTCTTCTTCTTGCTTTGTGTCTGTTCTGGTTGACCCGGGTGCTACACACTCTTTTATCGCTCGTAGTATGCTTGATAGCTATCTTTTACCTGTTACCTATAAGAAAGATAGCTTGTTGTTAGAAACCCCTCTTGTTGGGCCCATGTTGCTTCGAGAAGTGTGTCCATCTTGTGTTCTATCTTTTTCGGGACACAAGATACAAGTGGATCTTTTATCACTTGATATGCATGGATTCAATGTGATCCTTGGGATGGATACCTTAGAAAAGTATATGGTTGTGTTGGATTGTGGTTCCAAGCAAGTGGTGTTTGTTGATGCTGGAGAGAAGTGGATCTTCCAAGGGGATAGGAAGATTCTTCCGACGTGTTTAGTGTCAACAATGGTGGCAGAGAAGTTGATGCAGAAAGGATGTAAGGTGTTCTTAGCTCATGTTGTGGATACCAAAGCGGAAGGTTCTATCCTTGAGGATGTTTTTGTTGTCAAAGAGTTTGCGGATGTGTTTCCCGATGAGTTTCCCAGTGTTCCCCCACCTCGAGAGATTGACTTTGAGATCAATCTAGTGCCAGGGACACAACCAGTTGCTTAGACACCATATAGGATGGCTCCAGTTGAGATGGCAGAACTAAAGAAGCAGTTATAGGAGATGTTGGATAAGGGTTTCATCAGACTGAGCACATTGCCATGGGGTGCTCCAATTCTGTTCGTGAAGAAGAAGGATGGATCGATGCATCTGTGCATTGATTACCGACAGTTGAAAAAAGTTACGATCAAGAACAAGTAACCTTTGCCGAGGATAGACGATCTGTTTGATTAGTTGCATGGTGCTACAGTGTTCTTAAAGATCGATCTATGATCTGGATATCATCAGTTGAGGATCAAGGATGATGACATACCAAAGTCAACTTTTAGGAGAAGGTATGGTCACTTTGAGTTTTTGGTTATGCCGTTCGGGCTAACCAATGCACCTGCTGCTTTCATGGATCTGATGAATAGGGTGTTCTGTCTGTTTTTAGATCAGTTTGTTGTGGTCTTAATAGATGAAATCTTGATCTATAGTCGAGACAGTAGACATCATGAACAACATCTTCAACAAGCATTAACTCTCCTTCACCAGCATCAGTTGTATGCCAAGTTTAGTAAGTGCAAGTTCTGGTTGAAGGAAGTGACTTTCTTAGGTCATGTGATATCAGCGAAAGGAGTCAGAGTGGACCCCAAGAAGGTAGAGTCAGTTACAGAATGGGAGCAACCAAAGACACTGATTGAAGTTCGTAGTTTTTTGGGTTTAGCAGGATACTACCAGAGGTTTATAAAGGATTTCAGTGTGATCGCGTTGCCATTGACAAAGTTGACTAGGAAAGATGTACCTTTCGTTTGGGATGATCGTTGTCAGCAAGATTTTTAGAGCTTGAAGGAGAAGCTGACTAGTGCTTCAGTGTTGGTGCTGCCAGAGCCTGGGAAAGGCTATGTTGTTTTCTGTGATGCTTCCAAGAAGGGCTTAGGATGTGTGTTGATGCAGGAAGATCATGTGGTTTCTTTTGCTTCACGACAACTTAAGAAACATGAGGAGAGTTATCCAACACATGATTTGGAGCTGGCAGTGGTGGTCCATGCTTTAAAGATTTGGATACATTATCTTTATGGGGAGGTGTGTCAGATCTTTACGGATCATAAGAACTTGAAGTATATCTTCTCAAAGAGTGAGCTGAACATGCGACAACGTCGCTAAGTGGAGCTGATAAGTGATTATGATTTCACCATAGAGTATCATCCTGGTAAGGTGAATGTGGTAGCTGATGCACTTAGCAGGAAGTCTCCTTCTCTTCCTACGAAGAAGGCACAATTGAATTCTTTGATATGCCATAGGCGGGATATGTTCATCTCTTTGTGGAAGATGAATGTATAGTTGGAAGTCTCTTTGTTGGCAGGACTGATGGCACATATGCAAGTGAAGCCTACGTTGAGGCAGCAGATCAAAGAAGCACAACAGGAAGATGCTACAGTTCAGTTGATCAGATCAGAGTTTGGCAGCGAGAAGCGTGATGGCTTCCATGAGTCTGAGGATGGACTAGTTTGTTATCATAACAAAATGATGGTTCCTGATGTTGATGATCTGAGGAAGTTAGTACTTGAGGAAGCACACACATCAATGTATGCTATGCATCCAAGTGTCACCAAGATGTATCATAATCTAAAGGACCTATATTCTTGGCCTGGCTTGAAGAGAGATGTGGCTGAGTTTGTGGCTAAGTGTGCGATATGATAGTAGGTTAAGGCTGAACACTAGAAGCCGACCGGTACGTTGCAACCCATGCCGATACCACAGTGGAAGTGGGACCATGTAACCATAGATTTCGTAGTTGGTCTTCCGAGGACAGCTAGAAATCATGATTCCATTTGGGTAATAGTGGACAGATTGACGAAGTCTGCCCATTTCATACCTGTGAAAACAACATATACCGTAGAGAAGCTTGCTCAGGTGTATGTGGATGAGATAGTGCGTTTGCACGGTGTGCCAGCAACGATAGTCTCTGATAGAGGTCCCCAGTTCACGAGTCATTTTTGGAAATAGTTGCACAAAGCGTTGGGAATGTAGTTAAAGTTCAGTACCGCTTTCCACCTACAGACAGATGGACAGTCTGAAAGGACTATTCAGACTTTGGAGGATCTTCTCCGAGCTTGTGTTTTGTAGTTCCTAGGTAGTTGGGACGTGCATCTGAGTTTGATAGAGTTCGCCTACAACAACAGTTACCAACGGAGTATCAAAATGGCACCTTATGAGGCTTTATATGGAAGGAAATGCAAATCTCCTTTATGTTGGTATGAGTCTGGCGAGTATTAGCTTTTGGGTCCCAAGTTAGTGTAGAAAATGACAGAAAAGATCAAGGTGATAGAACAATAGTTGAAAGGGGCACAAGATAGACAGAATTCGTATGTAGATAATCGTCGATGACCTCTAGAATTCTAGGTGGGAGACAAGGTGTATCTCAAAGTCTCTCCATGGAAAGGCATGCTGAGGTTTGGCCAGAAGGGCAAGTTGGCTCCTAGGTATATGGGCCCATATCCGGTGATAGCACATGTTGGCAAAGTAGCATACAAGTTAGAGCTACCACTAGAGTTGCACAGGTTGCATCCAGTGTTCCATGCCAGTATGTTGAAGAAAAGTCATCCAGGCACAGAGACAGTGATACAACCAGTTGAGGTTGAGCTTGATGAAGATGCGACCTATGAGGAAGGTCCAGTGTTGATCCTTGACAGAAGAGTAAGAAGCTGAAGAGGAAGGACCTGGTTCGTGTGAAGGTTCTTTGGCATCACCATGGCGTTGAGGAAGCCACGTGGGAGCTTGAGGGAGAGATGAGGAGGAAGTATCGCTCACTTTTCTCTTCGAATTTCAGGGA
Source organism: Alisma plantago-aquatica (assembly GCA_963693085.1). Lineage (NCBI taxonomy): Eukaryota > Viridiplantae > Streptophyta > Magnoliopsida > Alismatales > Alismataceae > Alisma > Alisma plantago-aquatica. The sequence goes on along the minus strand of OY856410.1, from coordinate 271,579,317 downwards.
CGAAATCCTTTTGTAGGGGTTTATGGCTTGTAAGGACCCTGACCTCCATTTTGGGCTTACCCTGTTTGCTTTGCCTAAACCCTATGTTTAGAGGCTTGCCTAATCACTTGAGTTGTGATTAGGGTTTGTTTGCTCTTTGTTAAGAGGTTGAGATGCAATTTGAAAATTACCCAAGTTCTAGGGTTGGTGTGCAAGTTTGTCACCTTGAGAGCCGTCTTTCTCTCTCCTTGCATCCTCTAGGGTTGAGAGGATGAGTTGGGCACCTTGCTTGAGTTATTTTTGGGCCTCGTTTAATCTTGTGATGCTTGGGCTTGTTGTTGGGCTTTCTTGAGCCTTGTTTGCTTGGTGTATCCGCCAAAAGTGTATCGGGCATGAGTGTATCAGCCATGGTTGTATCGGCGAAGTGGTGTGTTGGCCATGGCACCATGCTGGGCGATACACACCCTCTTAACCTAGCCTCATTTGTGTCACCATTATTTGGACAAGTGGCTGTTGCTTTTCTAGTTGGTGGCAAGTCATGAGCAAGTGGTTTGGGGTGCTAGCAAGGTGGCATAGTTTGGACAAGTGGTGGTTTTGGCGAGCACATGTGGAGCAATCCCCTAGTGGATGCCCACTTAACCCCACTTTCATATATACCCCCTTTCTTTGCTATCTTGGGATCCCTTTAGCTCCTTAGTTGCTTCCCTTCTTTCTTGGTAGACGATATCTCCCTTTGGTGGAGCCTTAGTGGCCGATACACTTGGTAGAGCTTGGTGGCCGATCTCCTTGGTGGAGTCTTCTTCTTCCTCTAGTGGTGGCCGAAACCCTAGATGTGCCTTGCTCCTTCTCCTCTTGTGGTGAGTATCTCTCCCTATCCTTGGCACCTTCTTCTTCTTCTTCTCTCTTTCTTTTCAACCATGGTGGTTATGGAGTTCTCTTTTCTCCTATTGTTGGCCGAAGGTGGTGCCTTGGAGCTTAAAGCTTGGTGCTTGGAGCTTTGGAGCTTGAGGAGTGTGCTTGAGGTGGGTTACATAACTCCTACCGTAGCTATATTACCTTCTTTTTATGTTGCTTGTTCATATGCTATCTTGATCGGCCATGCTTATCTTGTTAGTAATAGCTTGGCTCTAGTATGTTCCCTTGATGTTGTGGGATATGATGACATGGTTATGTTGTTTAGATGTGTTCCCAGACCTTGTTGGCCGAACCTCAGATTAGGGTTCTTTGAGTAAAACCCCTCTCTCTTAGTTGTTGAGAGGTGAGCCTAGGGTTCTCCTAAATCCATGGTGCATGTGGTGTGTTCTTGGGGCAAATTCCTTTCTCTCTTTGGTCTTGAGAGGTGAGCTTAAGCTCTAGTTGTGTTGGCAAAACCCCTCTCTCACTTGGTTTTGGAAAGGTGAGTCTATACTCTAGTTGCTTGGGCAATACCCCTCTCTTACCATGGACTTGAGAGGTGAGCCTTTGGTTAGTGTTGACCTAGTTGAGGTTGGAGGGTTGGCCGTTATGGTGATGACCCACTCAGCTGCCCGATATGTGATGGAGGTTGCGCAAAACCCCTCTCACTTAGTTGTTGAGAGGTGAGACAATTCTCTTGATATATTAGGGTTTCTTGGTGGTGGTCTTGAGGATGAAGATGACCAACCCAATGCGGTGCTTTGCCCGATAGAGTACCTTGCCCGATAGGTTGTGTGGTCTTTTAACCGACAAGGTTATAAGGTTGCCTTTTCTGATGTGTAATGAGGTGTGTTGGATGTTTGAGTTGCCCGATATCCTTCTTCTAGGTTTTGGGCGATATGCTAGAAAGACATTTTGTTGACCTCTTAACCGATATGGGATACCCCAACTCTAGATGGGCGACATGGGGCCTTGGCCAATAAGGATGTTGATAACCTCCATTTTTTGGGTTGCTATCTTAGTCTTTTCTTCAGTTTTCCACACTCTTTCTCAATTAAATTAGACATAATCCTAAATACCCCCTCTTATTGCAACTATACTATTAGACCAACTTTTCCCCTTTTTACTTGTAGAAAAAGACACAAAAAAATCATAAAAGACTCAACCAGCCCAAGACCGCATGGACTCACACGGTCCCAAGACCGCATGAAGCCAATCGGTCCCGAGACCGCATGGAGTCACACGGTCCCAAGACCGCATAAAGCCAATCGGTCCCGAGACCACATGGATTCACACGGTCCCAAGACCGCTTGAAGCCAATCGGTCCCGAGACCGCATGGAGTCACACGGTCCCGAAACCGCATGGAGTCACACAGTCCTAAGACTGCATGAAGCCAACCGGTCCCGAGATCGCATGGAGTCATACGGTCCTAAGACCACATGGTCCAAATGGTCTTGAGGTCCAAACGGTCTTGAGGTCCAAACGGTCTTGAGGTCCAAACGATATTGAGGTCCAAACGGTTTGAAGTCCAAACAATCTTGAGGTCCAAACGGTCTTGAGGTCCAAACGGTCTTGAGGTCCAAACAGTCTCCAAACTGTTTGGACTTCACTTAAGGCCTATAAATAAGACCCCAAGGGTCCTCCAAAAAAGGGGGGGCAAGCTTTCAGACGTCCAGAGGCTGCCTCTATCACTCCAGAGCAAATCCAACTTCCATCCTCTGCCCAAGGGCTGCCGGTCTGAGATCCACACTCCATCTTGAAGTTGCTTTCTCTCTCTCTGCTAAAGAAGGTGGGAAGAGGGGACCTCGTCATCAAGCAACCTGTGAAGCTAGAAGATCGTCTCTCTCTCTCTCCAAGGGGTTGACTTTCCTCTCTTCTTCGTGGGGATGACGTTCTCTCTCTCTCTTCTTGCCTCCTTCTTTGTCCTAGCTATGAGCGAGTAGTCTTTTTCACTGGGGTGCGGGGAGTAGCCCTGCTACCCATGTTTTCATCTCATGTAATGTAATCCTTAGTTTGCAATATAGAGATATTATCTTTTTTAGTTTCAACATCAAACGTTTAATAAATGCTTGTTGCTTGATTACCAACTTGTGTTATCTTTTATCTTTTAGTATGAATTGTCTACATTTATACTACTAGATTCAAAACTTGTTTGAATGTTGGTTCTTGGTGCATGTATCCACCATGCATATGTTTCGGTATCTAGGAGTGTCTTTCAAGAAGTGGAGTAAACTCACTCCCATTGTTGTACTTTCATACTATGAAATGGAATCAGTTGACGTATGAAAGTACAACCTTGATGAATCGAGGAACACACTTTGCGAAGGGAATGATGCAAAGTAGTTGACCATTCATTCGGGGATGGCTGACTTTGCAACATTCCCACACTTCTCGTAGTTAGTCCTATGAAAGGAAACTAAGTCTACAAAGATACTAACTGACTAAACTCTTGTTGCAGGTTATGGTTTACTTTGCATGTCTTGATCTATGTGTAGTGGCGGTGATAATCGATCACACCCTAGTGACTCCTAATCATTGTTTGACTTCCTTAAATTTACTTGCTTGCTTTACTTTACATATTCTTAGTTTAAAACAACCAAACCAAACTTTTGATCTAAATACCAACTATTAAGTGATTAAGTGAAATTCTTACGTTTTCCATCTTGTTGTTGCCAACAAGACCGTTGTCCTGTGGATTCGACCCTTAACTATACTACGATAAGACTTCCACGTGTCTTAGCACACATGGGTGGAGTTTTAACCTAGTATAAGCATGGCTAAACCTAAAGACTTACCATCTTTAGGATTTTTAGTGGTGCACACAATTCCACGCGAGTGGAAGGTCCATCAAAAATTGGCGCCGTTGCCGGGGACAACGGAACGTTTTAATTTCATTTAGTATCTTGCTAGTTGGTTAGGGTTTTACACTTTCCTTTAATCATTAATCCATATCTTCTTGAGTTCACTATATCTTTGGCAGTATCTAAAAGGTGTATTCCTTTCTCTACTCAGGTAGAAAACGTGTATGCGATCATCGCATAACCTCAGATTCTCCCCTGATCCAGAGTACGACTATGAGGTAGAGAGAAGATTCCCTCACCGCATCAGACTCAATCGCCAAAGAGCCAGGCAAATGGCTGAAGATCAACGCCAGGCTGCATTGGTGATGGAGAGGGTCAATGCCGCCATCGCTGCTCAAAGAGCACAACTCATCGCTGATACTCATGCTCAGATTCAAGCAGAGATTTGTGTGGAAGAACAGGCCCGCATCCGAGCCGAAAATGAGGCAGCAAACCAAGCTGCCCAGTTGGAACTAAGGAACAAGCAGTTAAGGGATTATGCTGTCCCTAAGAATTACAAGGATAACCATCCGGTTTGACCTCCGATCATCAACATACCCAACTTTGAGATCTGGACCCAACGGATTCAGGTCATGCAAGGCATCTCATTCTCTGGAGGTTCTGGAGATGACTGCATGGATCATCTGAAGAGGTTCAAGGCACTATGCCGACTGGTCCCACAGGCTGGAGTTGCTTTCGACGCAATAATGCTGCATCTGTTTCACTTCACTCTATTTGGGAGAGCTTTGAGCTGGTATAACTCGCTTGAAAGGGAGCCAATAATCACCACATGGGTTCCCCTGGAAGAAAAGTTCCTGGAGAAGTTCTTCCCCCCTTCACTAACTTACGAGATTAGGGGGCAGATAAATCACTTTTCCCAACTTTCTGGAGAATCACTTGCGGAAGCATGGGAAAGGTTCAAAGAACTTCTGTGAAAATGTACTCACCACGACATCACCCAAAACCAATTAATAGAAACATTCTATAGGGGAGTGAGTGATGACATCAAGCAATTTCTGGATTCCTCATCTGGAGGAAATTTTATGAGAAAGAACTACGAGGATGCCTGGAAAATAGTCACACTTGGAGCTGAGAATCAGTCCAACTGGGGACGATTAGCTGGAAAAGGAGTCTCAAGGTCTATAAAGCCGAAGAATCAATGGAGATGAAGGCTATTGCTGAAGCCTTAAAGACCATAACTCATAAGCAACAAGCTCTTGAATCTTCTCTTGGGGAATTTGACAAGAAGAAAAACCCTCAGGTTCAACATGTCAAAGCAGCCACAGGAACCTGTGAAGCTTGTCATGCATCTGATCATCCAACTCTTTCATGTGGTTTGCTTTACAATGTGATGATGGATATGCATTCACCACCACAACAGCATGAACCAATCACTGACCAGTCTGAAGAGCAATTGCCAGAACAAGTCAATTCTATTCATTCCATTCCTGGACAAGTTTATTATAATCCTAATCAACCACGGAACCACCAAGGATTTCAATACGGGAACCCAGCTGGGACCGCAAATCCGCAACACCAGACGCAGGGCGGACCATCCAGTAGGTTGCCACTAGGATTCCCAAGCAACTTCAATCAAAATCAGGGGAACCCCAGAAATAACTTCCCGAGATCCAACTACCCCAGGAATCCATCCGCCTACTATCAGTATACTCATCCTCCTCTACATCCACAACTGCACCCTCAGTTGCAGCAACCTCAGTTAGTGCTGCCTCCGCAACAACCACAACAAGGACAAAAACAACTTCCTCAGAAAAATACTCATTCTCAGCCAGAAGATGAGATGACTTTGATAAGGAAGATGCTGCAATCCCAAAAAACTATGCTCGCTAATCAACAAGCTCAGCAAAAGGCAGTAGAAGCTCAACTAGCCCAAATTGCTGCACAACTGAAGCCTCCATCAGGCACATTTGCTGGGCAGCCTGAATCAAACCCTAAACATGGACAGAATAGGCCTGAACAGTTGAATGCTGTTACTACGAGATCTGGACGCACCCTCCATGAAACTACAAGGATCACTCTTGATGATGATAATACACCTGCCTTTATTCCAAATGAGAGATCGAAGCTAGGAATGAAGAAGTCCACAGAGAGCGTAAAGGGAAAAGAAAAAGAACAAGTGTCCACAGAGCCAAAAATCTTGCAGTATAAACCAAGGATCCCATATCTAGGAAGACTGCGAGAAACGAAAATGGATACCAGGTTCCAAAAATTCAAGGAGGCGATGAAGAAACTTTACATCGATATCCCACTCCTTGATGCTCTCTCTGAGGTACCAGCTTGGGCTAAATACCTCAAAACCGTGTTATCAAGGAAGTACATCACAGAGGAACAAGAAACCGTCAAACTTGCCCAAACCACCTCTGATATCATCCTAAATAAAATGCCAAAGAAGAAGAAGGACCCAGGTTCCTTCGGCATTTAATGCTGTATTGGAAATGCATCAACCAAAAAGGGATTGGCTGACCTAGGGGCCGTCATATCCATTATGCCCTATTCTATGTGCAAACGATTAGGTTTCACCGAATTGCTGCCTACAACAATGACAATTCAGTTAGCTGACTCTACTATCACCACACCTCTTGGAATCATTGAAGATATTCCAGTTAGGATAGGCAAAGATGCCTATGTCCCGTGCGACTTTGTCATCATGGACATCAAGGAAGATTTGAGATACCCGATAATTTTTGGCAGACCTTTCCTCGCGACAGATAGGGCGCTTATTGATGTTGAAGCTGGCACCATCATTCTAAGACTCGGAAAAGAAGCAATTCAATTCCGAGTTCTTAACAGCATGAAAGGCCCCAGCATTCAAGAGGAGGTCTTTCTTTTAGACGCAATACAACAAATGTCTCAATTAGAAATATCTGAGCCATCAGACGAGTTAGAGAATGTTCTAACTAACCTAGAAGTCGAATTCTCTGCAAATGAATTGGTTCAACAGTGTCTGCAACACTTAGAAAAGGCCGAAGAAGCACCGACGGCCACCTTTGAGGAACTCAAGGCTGTCACCATTTTAGAAGCAACAAAGCCACCTAAGGCTCCTGAGATGAAGACTCTACCCATGGGACTTAAACATGTCTTCTTGGATGAGGAAAAGTTATGTCCAGTTATCATCAGTTCCACCCTAACAGAAGACCAGGAAGAAAGGCTTCTGGATGAGTTGAAGAAACACAAAAAGGCCATTGGGTATAAGATAACTGACCCGACGGGCATAAATCCAACCCTATGCATGCACAGACTACCCATGGTCGAAGAATTTAAGCCATCACGCGAACATCAGAGGAAGCTGAACCCTAATCTCAAAGAAGTGGTTCGCCTTGAAGTCCTCAAATTATTGAAAGCCGACATAATCTACCCGATCTCTGACTCCCAATGGGTCAGCCCCGTCCAAGTAGTTCCTAAAAAGGGAGGCACTACTGTTGTGCTTAATGACAAAAATGAAGGGAAAGATGGAAAAAGAGGGATATAGAAATGATACCTTGCCCTTGTCTATTGTACACGTGTCTTAGCACACGTGGGTGGAGTTTTAACCTAGTATAAGAAAGGCTAAACCTAAAGACTTACCATCTTTAGGATTTTTAGTGGTGCATGCAATTCCATGTAGTCATTTGCTGAATTAATACCCACCAGGATGGTGACGGGGTGGAGGATGTGCATCGACTATAGAAAATTAAACAAATCCACGTGGAAAGATCACTACCCTCTACCCTTTATCGATGAGGTCCTAGAACATTTAGCCCATCAGAAATACTTCTGCTATCTAGATGGTTATTCCGGGTTCTACCAAATACCCATACACCTGGAAGACCAAGAGAAAACTACCTTCACCTGCCCTTTTGGAACCTATGCTTTTAGAAGAATGCCTTTCGGGTTGTGTAACACACCCACTACTTTCCAAAGGTGTATGTCCGCCATTTTCGCAGGATTAACAGAATCCATAATGGAAGTGTTCATGGATGATTTCTCAGTTTACAGAGATTCTTTCGATAATTGTCTAAGCAACCTTTGACAAGTTTTACAACAATGCGAGGAAACGAACCTTATATTGAATTGGGAAAAATTCCATATCATGGTAACTGAAGGTGTCGTCCTCGGGCACAGAGTGAGTGACAGAGGGATCGAGGTCGATAAGGCAAAAATCGATGTTATCTCAAAGTTGTCGCCACTGAAAGATATAAAAGGAGTACGGGCTTTCTTGGGTCATGCGAGGTTCTACATAAGATTTATTAAGGATTTCTCAAAAATAGCAAAACCCATGACCCAACTCCCGACTAAAGATACTGAGTTCATCTTTAACCAAGACTGCTTGCGAAGTTTCTCAACTCTCAAAAATGCTTTAATTTCTGCACCTAATCTGAGAGCCCCAGATTGGTCGCTACCATTTGAAATCATGTGCGACGCAAGCGATTACGCCATAGGAGCTGTTTTAGGATAGCGGATCGAAAAGAAACCTTACGTAATCTACTACGCATCTAAAATGCTAGATGAAGCATAGAAGAACTAAACTACTACAGAGAAGGAGTTCCTGGCTGTCATCTACGCATTTGAGAAATTTTGTTCCTATTTGATTGGATCTAAGGTCATCATCTACACTGACCACTCCACCATTCGATACCTAATTCAGAAGCAAGATGCCAAACCTAGACTTATCCACTGGGTGTTGATGTTTCAGGAATTCGATTTGGAAATCAAAGATAAAAGCGGAGTGGAAAACATTGTAGCTGACCATCTCAGTCGTATTGAAGTAGAAGACGAAGATAAAACCCCTATCCGAGACTCTCTTCCAGACGACCAACGAATGAAGGTTACCCATGGATTCCCTTGGTATGCGGACATTGTCAATTATCTAGCTACAGGAATCATTCACCCCTCCACTTCCTACCACAAAAAAGGAAAATTCTCCACGATATAAAGCAATATTATTGGGATGAACCTTATCTATTTCACCTATGTGCTGATGGACTTTTCCATCGTTGCTTGCCGAAAGAAGAGATTACCCCTGTCCTAGAGCATTGCCATTCAGGACCCACGGGGGGGCACATGAGTGCAAAGAAAACCGCTATAAAAGTTTTGCAATCAGGCTTCTTCTGGCCAACCATAGCAAAGGACTCTTATGATTTTGTGAAATCTTGCAACAAATGTCAATTTTCTGGTAGCATATCCAAAAGGAACAAAATTCCCCTCACAATGTGGCAGGAAATTGAACTTTTCGACGTATGGGGGTAGACTATATGGGCCCCTTTCCTTCTTCCTATGGTTTCTCCTACATCCTGGTTGCGGTGGACTATGTCTCGAAATGGGTCGAAGCTATACCCACCATTTCCAGAGATTCCAAACCAGTTATTAAATTGTTTAAAGATATCATCTTCCCCAGATTTGGAGTCCCCAGAACTATCATATCAGACGGCGGGACCCATTTTATGGAATGAAGTTTTGAAGCCCTGTTGAAAAAATACGGAGTCAACCACAAAGTAGCCACACCTTACCATCCACAGACCAGTGGTCAGGTCGAGGTATCAAATAGACAACTAAAGGCGATCCTAGAAAAAACAGTCAATAGAAACCGCACTGACTGGTCCACCAAGCTTCCCGATGCCCTTTGGGCTTATCGAACAGCCTATAAAACACCAATCGGGACAACCCCGTTCCGTTTGGTATACGAGAAGTCATGTCATCTTCCAGTAGAACTGGAACACAAAGATTGGTGGGCCATTAAACAACTAAATCTCGATCTTAAAAGTGCCGGAGAAAATAGACAATTCCAGTTACAGGAGCTAGAGGAGCTCCGAATGACCGCTTATCAAAGTGCCAGGATTTATAAGGAGCAAACTAAAATGTGGCACGACGGTCATATTCAGAGGAAAGACATCACCATCGGCGACAAAGTCCTCCTTTTCAACTCCAATCTCAATTTTTTCCCTAGAAAACTCAGAACAAAATGGTCCGGGCCCTTCACCATAAAGCATATATACCCAACTGGAGCTGTCATAATTGTCGACAATAACAGAGGAGAAAAGACGGTCAACGGCCATCGCTTGAAAAAATACTATACTCCAGCAGATAAAATGCCAAGACAGACCATCGAAATCAGAGATGCCATACCATCAACATAACAACATCAAAGACTCATCGAGCCAGTGACGTAAAACCCAGGCGCTGCTTGGGAGGCAACCCAAGATTTCAACATTTTCTTTTATTTTCCGTTCTTTTAATTACCTTAGGTTTAAAACAAACATAAAAATATAAAAATCCGTTCGACCTTAACCCTTCCAAACGGTCTTGAAACCGTTTGGAGCCAAACGACCCTGAAACCGTTTGGAGCCAAACGGTCCTGAAACCGTTTGGAGCCAAACGGTCTTGAAATCGTTTGGAGTCAAACGATCTTTAAACCGTTTGGAGCCAAACGGTCTTGAAACCGTTTGAAGTCCAAACGGTCGCTAAACTGTTTGACCTAGGGTTTTTGTCAGGTCAACCACTGTTTCCTATAAATATAAACCCTACCCCCTCGTTCTTCTCTCTTCGACTCTCGAGCTTCCTCATACTCTTGCGCAAGCGCTGTTCCATCGCTTCCGTCATCTTGCTCCCGCGTAGCTCAGACTCCCTCCTCCTCCATCGACTTAATCCCATGTTTCTTCACAACAACCTCACCGTCCTACGCCCTCCGCTTCACCGTCGTCATCTCCACCATCAGCCGCAAGGTAGTCCCTCCATCGCCGGCACCTGCATGTGCCACCGTGGCAACCTTTTCGACCTTTCTGCCCCGCAACCGTCTTTTCCTCCGCCACCATCATCTTTACCTTTGCTGCCATCTACGGCACCGCCGTGATCCCCTTTTCCATCGCCTTTATCGCAGCCATCCTTGTTTTCTCCGCCGGCTCCGCCTCCCTTTCGTCGGTCGTTCCCCGACGTTTCACCTTCCAAACGGTCTTCAAACCGTTTGGGACCAAATGGTCTTCAAACCGTTTGGGACCAAACGGTCCTGAAACTGGTTGAGACCAAACGGTCTTCAAACCGTTTGGGACCAAACGGTCTTCAAACCGTTTGGGACCAAACGGTCCTGAAACCGGTTGGGACCAAACGGTCTGCAAACCGTTTGGCCTTCCACAGTCGCTTAAAGTTTTATTAAAATATAAAACCACATAAATACAAATAAAATCCAATTTTATTCCTAAGCATGTTGTTCTTACTCATGATTTTCCACTTTTCAGAAATGGCATCACCAGCTAAGCATGCCACAGGATCTGAAGAAGATCCTTTCTGGACAAAGGAGCAAATGATGGAAGATCGGGCCAAACTCCAGAAGATCATAGACAACTACAACATGACTGGACAAGTCCCACCAAAGGTCAAAATCATAGATGTCTTGTGTGATATTGACCGCCTCAACAAATGTCTATCTGAGGTGCCTGAAGAAGAAATAGAAATATCCTCTAGTGATGAAGGCTCTGAATACGAGCCAAACCCTAAGGACGAGTCCCCACGTGAAAAATCAAAGGGGAAACGAAAGGTCCAGGAAACCACAATTGGACAACCCTCCCAGAAATGAGCAAGAAAGCAGGTCCGGCCTATCACTATGAGGGAGCAAACCCTGGCAGGAAACACTCCACCAATCACCACCTCCACTGCCGCCCCAGCAACCATCACTATTCCTTCTTTCACTCCCATCACCACCACAACACCACCACCAGAAAACCTCTACATACACACCGCTCCCTCCACCGACAAAATCCTAAAACCCACAAAGTACGTCTGCACCAACATACTACTTAAGATGGGTATCCACGACCGAATTTTCAACACGCTAGACAAAGCCAACCTTGCAAGGCTGTGTTTGGCACCTGAGATCTCGTATTCCGAACCCACAACTGAATTCTTCACCTTTCTTAACAAAGAGCCCATCGACATCATGGATAGATCATGGGATGGAGGTGACTGTAGGCTGGTCACCAAACTCTTCGACAACAAGGTTGTCATAACAGAAAATATGCTGAATGAAATCTTTATTGACAACCAGGAGAAACTAAAGAAGGCCAAGGCTGTGGGAATTGATAATCCTAATTTCAGCAGGCACAACTTTTAGAAATATCTGATAGGGCTCCCCACCTATGATGCAAAAACATGCAAGGCATCCAACATACAATCTGGACTAGTGCGCACTTTACACAAAATCCTCATAGGCGCACTCTTCCCCAGGACAGAAGGAGGGAATGTTACAATTTCGTATCTCTTTGTTCTCTGGTCCATTCTACACGGGATGCTAGTCAACATTGGACGTCATATGATCCAAAAACTATCAGCTTACGCCCTGGGGAAGGAAATTTGCATGGGAGGTCATGTCACATCCATCATCAAATACCTCAAGATGGACAAACCTCTACCTAGATGCACACAAATAAAGGGCGACATCCTCACTAATGAACAAACCTTGAAGAACTCCTTCATTATCAATGAGAAGGATGCGAAACTACATTACGTCTTCTGCCTAATAGTCAAATCATCCAGAACCCTGCTACTGCTCCCGGAGCTCGCAGATTACGACAAGGAAAATATCCTCTTCACTGACGAGGAGCTTACCACACTCATAGCTATAGTCAAAGCACCAGTAAAGAAATAAAGGCAGGGTAGACAGAACTTAGCATCAGCGCCCCGACAACTAGGAAAACAAAAATTCCTGTGAAACGACCATCCACAATACTTTCACAGAATCAACAGCTGTCGGGGACACCAACTTCCAAACCACATCCAGAAGACAACCCCCTTACCGAAGATCACATCACCACCTCATCTTTAGACTCCTTCATTATGAGTCTAAATGCTGAGCTAACCGCCACCACCTCACCACCCTCCACCTTTCCAACATCCACCACTCTTCCTTTTTTCCCCGCATCCTCTTCTTCACCCCTTTTCCCTTCGGGCTCTCCCTTCTCCACTCCTACACCTGACTTTACCACTTTCCTATCCACCTCCACAGTCTCTCCCCCACCACTGTCTCTCCCACCACTTTCACCAGAGATACCACCACCTTTCCCATCCACCACCACCTCGACACCGCTGGTGACCCCATCCATAGTCACCACGCAGTTCGCGGCACCATCAGTGTCTCTTCCTCAAGACACTACCACCCTCCCACATAGACCCCAGCCAGCCCACCCTTCTGCTTCTGGGGTCCCCTTTTCCAATACCGGTGAGGAATTCGGACGTCAATTTGACGTCATCCGAAACTCCTCACCGATCCTTCTTAAATTTTGCATTCTATTTTTTCTTATGTGCAAGGATTATCTAAATAGGTTTCCATGATCGAAGAACAGAACCGTGCCTTGCCAAGCATCCTTCATGGTTTTCAGTACCGACAAGATGATGTGGCTAAGCAAGTTGATCACATCAACAACCACTACAACAACTTGCCCGAGCTGGTCCTTGGAGCGAAGCGCCAGCAAGAAGCAATGGCTAAGTAAGTCGATGAGATCTCTACGCAGACTCAACCTTTGCCCGAGACTCTCCGCGAGCTCAAGCAGCAACAAACAGCTCTTAGCATGCACGTGGACAACATCAACAACACCCTCACGCACCTAAACAATCGCCAAGAGGAGTCAACAAACAATGACATTCAACAACTACGCGCTCAAGTAACAAATCTTACAGCATGACTCCTCTCCGCCAAAGGTCGATACAATGATCTCAAAGAAACACACGACGCACTGCTCGAAACACACGAGCATGTACAAGTGGCGTTCGATGAGTTACAAGCCATCCATCGGCGGTGCAAAAAGAAAGCAAACACGAAGCTTGCAGCCAAAGCAGAAACTACCAAAGATAGTGATAATGACAACGAAGAAGACTCCAACTCCTCCACCAATTCTAACAATGACACCACCTCCTCAGGTGCCAAACCTGATGATGGAGAGGACCCATGCCAAGTAGCAGAACCTTCTCAGAAAGGTTACGGCAAAGGTCACCAAGAAGGTGGACATCATCCCAAGTCCCCCAACAACAAAAATATAAACATGTCATATGGGGACCAATTCCTTGATTATTCTGCTTTGGGATCCATTGGGGAGTCTACTAAAGAAGCGGATTTCGCTGAGTTCCACCAATGTATATTAGGAACCAGCGCATGCCCACCAACAACAACCGCTCAACCCTTCTCCGCACTTGACAAATCAGTGTTTTCCCCCCAAGACCAGGATGAGTCAGAACGAGTGAGTTTAGATACAGATGAAGAACTTGATTATGCTTTCGACTCGGATGACGATCTGCAAGGCTATGCAGCTGTCTTAGAACAACCTTCTTCCCCCCCGCCGCAGGAGCTTCCCTCGCCACCACCTCTACCGCATAAAATGCATGATTTAGATATGGCGGCCATCTCCACACTAGATGATCAGGACATTTTTATACTAAACACTATTGTCAATGATGCAAAAGCGGGGGAAGACATTATCTACCATAACACAAAGACTAAGCGCAAGTTGACAGGAGAAGATTTCCGCAACATCCTGTGACCACGGTCCACGATGCCAATGGCAATCTTCCGTGTCCTACTCGCCAACTGTATAGAAGTGTACAAAAGCCCTAAGAGGCAGCAACCAGTTTTTAATGCCTCACCTGCTCTGTCTATCGACCTTTTATACAAAGATATACGAACAAAGTCAATAGAGCGTCTGCGTGCTGGTTTAGCACAATGGGCATGATACCTTACCGTGCCATTTCAAGTTTCCATTTGTAACATCCCTGACCTGGGTTATGAGTTAACCCTAGGTGTTTTGCCTAAATATGTAATTAAATCCTTGTGATTAACTCTGAGCATGTAATTAAGCTTCTCAGAAACATATATTTCAGTATTTGCTCCTTTTTATTTAAAGTTGTAGCATTGTTTTGATATACAGGGACCTATGTGCAATTTACCCAGTTGAAAGGGTTAGCTTGCAATTTGCACATGATGAGATGTTCCTCTGATGTTAAGACATCATGAGAATTTCTTTGGCAAAGTTTGAGGGATTTCCCAAGCTAGAGCACCAAGGTGCAGCTGTGGAAGCAATCCCAGGGCTTGAAACCCTAATTTGGGGTAAAATGCAATTTACCCAAATGATGGGATGCAATTTGTAAAGAATGTCATCTAAAGTATCTTTTCAGACTTTTGCCATCATTTAGATAAGAAATGATGAGGAATTCACCTCAATTGAGTTATCAAGTTAAGAAATAGGCTTTGTGATCGAATATTCAGGGTATATGTGCAATATCCCTTTAAGTATGAACTTTATTATTAGATTGTTCTTCCTTGCCTTCTTTTCTATAACTTAAGATAAGGTTTGTCCTTAGAATAAAGAGGAAGGGACGAGCAAGTAATAAAAGAAGGACTTAGTTGGAATTAAAGGAAACTTATGAACTAATATTGAAAATCCTATCCCATGTATATAAGCCCTCCTTCCTTTAGTTGCAAGGGGACTCAACCTTCGTTCCCTTTACTGTTCCATTTCACCAAAGACGACCAAGGACTGCCTTGGAGCTAAGGAGGACGAACAAGGGGTGCAAGGTAGGTTTAAACCCCTCTTCTTGCCTAATTCCATGGTTAGAATTCGAATTCAAGGTCATCTTCATGGCTAATTCTCGAAACCCTATCTTTCTAGCCGTCTCTTTTCATCCTTCCTTGGAGTTTTCACCTTGGCCAACCTGTGGGGACTCAAGGACGCCATTAGAGCTTGGAGCTTGAAAGCTTGGAGCTCAAGAAGCAAGCTTTAGGCGGGTTTTATAACTCTAAACCTATGCTTTACTATGTGCATCTTTGTATGCGATTTAATGATAGCTCCTAGTATTTCCCTACTTTTCCCTGCTATTTTGCAAGCAAACCCGTGGGATATCTGTACTGTTCTTGAGCTAGAAGATGAAGGCGTGATTTCCAAGAAAAACCCACCGCTTTTCTTTTCCCTAAACGGTCCTAACAGTTGCTCTCACGACCTCAAGACCGTGAGAGAGCCTCGCGGTCTCGAGACCGTGAGAGGGCTCGCGGTCTCAAGACCGATTGGCCCTGCTGACCGAGCGTGGACCATATAAGAAACCTGTTCCTAATTATATAGGCTAAATACCCTCAAAATTTGGGAGACTAACCCCAAAGGAATCGGGAGATATGACCTTTTTAAGTCACAACTTTAAATGAATTAATTGCTGATTTTAAAACGGTCTGAAATTGCCTTTTTGGGCAAAAGGTCTCAAGACCGTGAAAGGTCGTTGACTAAGAGTTGACCCCATGAGATTACTGTTCAAAATTATGTTAATTAACAACTCACCAAGTTTGATGGTCTAATTCCAAACGGGCTAAGAGTTGAAGGGTGAATACTAGGGCTAAACCTAGATAAAATCAGTACTGAAATTATGGTGACCTAATTAGGGTTTTTAGGGTTGATTGATCTAAAAGGTCTCAAGACCATGTGGGGTCCACCCACATGACCTCAAGACCGTGAGGACAATCACCCAAAACCATTTGAAGGTCTAAGGTTGAGTAATTTGACCAATTGAACACCCAATTGCAAATAAGTTATCAAGTTAATCGAAATTCGGATTCTGTGACCAATCATGGTTCAACCTCTATCAAATCACCTTTGATTTTGATGAAATCTTGGGCAAACGGTCTCAAGACCATGTGGGGTCCACCCACATGATCTCAAGACCGTTTGGGCCAAGTTTGGGCCCAATTGGAGCTCAATTGAAGGGTTCAACCTTGTGTTGATACACCTTGTTGAGTGTTGATGGGTGAACATTGATAGACCTTAATTGAATCGATTTCAATCCTAATTGGTCAACAATTGAGGGTCAATTGAATGACCATTTGGTTAAGCATAACCTTAATTAACTCAATCCATAGGTGGTCAACAGTTATTGGACCTTTTGAATGCTTCAACTTCAGTTGACATCATCGTTTGATTTGTTGAACCTTGTTGAAGGACCTTGTGGTTGAGACCATGAGAGGCTCACGACCTCAGGACCGTGAGGAGGCTCACGACCTCAGGACCGTGAGGTGGCTCACGACCTCAGGACCGTGAGGAGGCTCACGACCTCAGGACCGTGAGGAGGCTCACGACCTCAGGACCGTGAGGTGGCTCACGACCTCAGGATCGTGAGGGGGCTCACGACCTCAGGACCGTGAGGTGGCTCACGACCTCAGGATCGTGAGGTGGCTCACGACCTCAGGACCGTGAGGAGGCTCACGACCTCAAGATCGTGAGGGGGCTCACGACCTCAAGACCGTGAGGTGACTCACGATCTCAAGCCCATGAGGAGGCTCACGGTCTTGGAGCTAGAAAGGGGCTCATGGACTTGAAGGGTCAAAGTGAGCAATCGGTCAACACTTTCAACCAATCTTAACTCAATTAAGGATTAATGATTGGAATTAATCAATATGACTCATGGTTGACCACATTCAATCATGTGATGGTTCAATGTTGCTCAAATCAAACACTAATGATAATCTAAGATAGTAAGGAGTTATTTGACTAAGGTTTTTGATTATGATGATGATCAATGGGGTGAATTACCAAGATACCCCTAAAGGGTCAATTGAGTTATACTTTACTCAATTCAAACCCTAATTACATGAGAATGATGTTTTTAGTTATAATGACTCTATCTAACCTGATCTAGTCTAATGTTATCATCAACCATTAGTATGATGAAAGAGAGAGTACTCTAGAGAGAGAAAGTACCCTAGAGAGAGAAAGTAACTCTAATCACTTAATGGTGATGCTTTTGGCTATGATAGCCTATGATAACTCAACCCAACCTGTTTTAGAGTGATGTTGACATCACCTAACCTTATGATGAGAGAGAAAGTACTTCTAGAGAGAGAAAGTACTTCTAGAGAGAGAAAGTACCCCTTTTAAATGGAAACTCAATTGAAGCATCCCCAATACACAGAAATGAGCATAATTAGGGTATGATCCACCTGTGTGAGATCATAGAAACCCTAATTATGATAAATGATGAACCTTTAACTAATCCAGGAGCATCAATGAAGGTGTTACTCAAACATGATAATGTTATGAGTTTAATTCACCTTGATGTGAATAGTAAACCCTAATTCAAGGGTGATGACATGTAATGTGAATAGTAAACTCTAATTCAAGGGTAATGGCATGCTTTTGAGCAATAAACTCTATTTGTGTAGAATTAAAGATTTAACTCTTATGGCAAGAGTAGGAAGTACATTCCTTATTGTTGTATTACCTTTATCAGATGTATTAATCATGCAGGTTCTGATATGAAGGTAATCATATCCAGGTATGGATGTTGATGTTATATTCATTGAAGGCATGTTGTAGCCTTATGAATAAGTAATGTAATCTGATGCCTTGCTAGTGGCATCCTATGCTAATAATGGGTTATGAGAGCCATGAATACCATCAAGGTCATGCTTTAGAGATGACTTGTGATGAGGATAATGAGAAATGATGATTGATATGAGTTAGGCCTGTTACATTTAGTATTCTTCTTTTATAGCTGCTATGCTACTGTTATTGTTTGAAGAACAATGTATGCTGTTAAAGAATACTGAATGTACCAAACTAATCAAGTATAATGTAGAGCCCTGATCATAGATCCATCATTGTCAGAAATTAAGTGATGGTGAAACAGGTTTTCCTTAGGGAACTCCTGGAGCACATACTTTTGAGTATGTGGGGTACATGGATGTGTAGAACCTTACATCCTAGTGTAGGAAAGTGATGTAGATGTGGAATCCATCCATCCTTCACTATAGTTCCATACCGTATCAGTGGTAGGTAAACATGAAACCTCCTGATGACGAAGAAAGCACAGATATCCGTATCAGTGGTAGGTAAATATGAAACCTCCTGATGACGAAGAGAGTACAGAACGCCACTGTGACTCTAGAATAGCGAAGGACCAGTTTACCCTGGTGAGCTATAATAGTAGAGACATGAGATGTCCTACAAGTGATCCTCTTACTGACTGAGGAAGGTGAAGGTCATGAGAATCCGGCTCTCTTAATGACCTATGTATGATACTGATGCGGCTTCTCAGCGATCAGTTGGAGTATGAGTGGTAAGCCTCATCTCCACAGGGCATAATGTTGTTTGTAAAACATAATCAACCATGTAGTGTAACTTGTTAGAGATGACTCCAAGTTAGTTGATTGATGTTACATTGTTATAATGATTGATATTCTCCATATCTCTTAATTGGTAGAGATCTTGTTATATCTGCAACTGTTATAGAATGCTTTGAAGGCTTTACTGTTTAAGATATTCTTTGATGTTATAATAAAGCTTCTGGCGAAGAGTTATAACTCTCGCTGGGACAATTATGTATAATTGTCTCACCCCCTAGACTTCAACTTTTTAGGTGGACGTCGGAGACGAAGAAACCAGCCTACAAGTGATCAGTCTCAGCAGCAGCACCAAGGGCAGCAGTAATCTCAGGTGGAGATTTGTCCTGCCATGTGGTGTAGTTAGAGTCAGTCCTATGTGTCCTCTGTACTCTCAGGTCTTGGAGTCTTGTGTTATGTGATCTTGAGATTTTGTATCTTGATGTATATAATTACTCAAGAAGTAATTATCCTGAGATGTAAACAGTTACCTCTCTTTATGAAAGGAGTTTTTATGGATACAAGTTCTTATCTCGAAAAGTTTTAATTTCCCGTGATTTTTGTCTTCCGCTGATTACCGATTCGCTTCCGCTAAGTTTTAATCGTGTTTATGTCATGGTTTGGAGATCAGACCCCACAATTAGTGGTATCAGAGCTCCAGGTTCAGTTGAGTCTACAGAGGCATAGGACTTAGGATGTCGAGTCTACCTTTAGTACTCCTTCCTTATCTGATAGAATCTTCTGCTCCTCAGGAGAAGAAGATACATAAGAATGTCAGAACATCGCGATGAGCACGTGGCTGAGAGTAGTGCTAGTGCACCTCGAGGCGGTGCAAGAGTTCCGAGAATAGAACAACCTGCACCTGAGTCGCCAAGAGAGCCACCCCATTTCGACCCAGCTGACATGAGTGATCCAGCTGTACAGACGATGTTCGGGCAGTTTATGACTGCCATGACACATATAACCGATAGGATGCCCATTCCTGCACCTAGGGCACCTGTCCAGCCTGAAGTACAAGGTATTGGTAAGACATTCGAACGACTTCGTCGTGTCGGAGCTACCGAGTACTTCGGAACTGCCGACCCTGCAGATGCTGACTTATGGTTGACAGAGTTGGAGAAGGCTTTCAGGATTCTTATGATTCCGGAAGCTGAGAAGGTTAGACATGCTGTCTATCTTCTCAAAGGCAGTGCTGGTCACTGGTGGAACATGGAAGAGCAGAAGAGACCTGGAGTAGAGTTCTCATGGGAAGAGTTTCGTCGGGAATTTATCAATAGATATTTTCCAAAGACCTTCCTAGATGAGAAGATTTCTCAGTTTGAGAAACTAAGGCAGGGTATGATGAACATTAGCGAGTATGAAGCTAAGTTCATGGAGCTGTTGCGGTTTTGTCCGCATATGGCTGCTACAGACGAGGAAAGAATCAGAAGATTTGAAAAGGGTTTGAATTCCGATATGTCAACCCCTGTGTCTGCCTTAGAAAACAGAGAGAGATTCTCTACCTTCGTTGAGTCAGTCCGAAGGATAGAGAGATCTGTTGTTGAGAAAAGACAAACCCATAAAAGATATCCCCAGTTTCAGGGTTCTCCATCTAGGGATTCCAAGAAACCTAGATTCTCTGCACCTAACCCTCCACCACCCAGATCAAGTTTTCAAACTCAATGGACACCAAGTAGAGGTAGAGGGCGGAGTCAACCACTTCAAGGGACACACAGTTCTGCATCAGTGTCAGTTACTGGACCACCCAGACCACAACAACAGGAGAAGAGTTGCTATAACTGTGGTAAGGTGGGACACTTGATGAAGGATTGCCGTTCTAGACCTATCGGTGTGACACAACAACCTCCGAGACAGAATCAACAGGGATCTCAGAATAGACAACATCAAGGAGCAGCTCGAGGACGTGGACAAGCGTCTCAAGCTGGATCATCAGCACCACCTCAACACCAGGCGACTGCGAGGTTCTATGCTATGAACCCACCTGAGGCAGTTGTCAATCCACGGGTAGTGGCAGGTCAGATGAAACTTTTATATTCTGATATGTCTATATCCTGTAATGTATCTGTTCTGATTGATCCGGGTGCTACGCACTCTTTCATCACTCGTGAAGTGATTCGTAACTGCAATGTGTCTGTTAGTCATAGAACAGATAGTTTGTTGTTAGAGACTCCGTTGAGTGGGTCTGCCGTTTTGCAGGAGGTATGCTCTCCCTGCATCCTTTTCTTTTCTGATCATCGCATTCAAGTGGATCTTATACCACTTGATATGCAGGGATTTGATATAATCCTTGGGATGGATACCTTAGAAAGGTATAGAGTTGTCTTGGATTGTGAGTCCAAGTTGGCTGTGTTTGCTGATGAAAGCAACACATGGATCTTTCAAGGTGAAAGAAAGATTCTGCCCACCTGTCTTGTATCAGCTATGGTTACTGATAAGCTGTTGAGGCAAGGATGTTATGCATTCTTAGCCCATGTAGTAGATATTACCAAGGAAAGTTCCAACCCTGCGGAAGTTCCCATAGTCAGGGAATTCAAGGATGTGTTTCCCGAAGAACTTCCTGGTATACCACCACCTCGGGAGATTGACTTTGAAATCAATCTGATTCCAGATACGAAACCCATAGCTCAAACTCCGTATAGAATGGCTCCTGCCGAAATGGCAGAACTCAAGAAACAGCTTCAAGAGCTACTTGAGAGAGGTTTTATCCGACCAAGCACTTCACCTTGGGGTGCTCCGGTCTTGTTTGTTAAAAAGAAAGATGGGTCAATGCGGTTATGCATCGACTATAGACAACTCAATAAAGTGACAATAAAGAATAAGTATCCTCTGCCGAGGATTGATGATCTCTTTGACCAGTTGCGTGGTGCAACAGTCTTTTCAAAAATAGACTTGAGGTCTGGATATCATCAACTCCGTATTAAGGATAGTGACATATCCAAGTCTGCCTTTAGGACAAGATATGGTCACTATGAGTTCACGGTTATGTCGTTTGGACTAACCAATGCACCAGCTGCATTTATGGAACTCATGAATAGAGTTTTCCGACCTTTCCTCGATCAGTGTGTTGTCGTCTTCATAGATGACATTCTGATCTATAGTAAGGATGCTCGGCAGCATGAGCAGCATCTTCGCCAAGCTTTGACCTTGCTAAGAGAACATAAGTTGTATGCTAAGTTTAGCAAGTGTGAGTTTTGGCTACCAGAAGTATCTTTTCTTGGGCATGTAATATCCGCCTCGGGAATTCGTGTTGACCCTGCAAAGGTAGAATCTGTTCTACAATGGGAACAACCGAAAACACCGACGGAGATTCGAAGTTTCTTGGGGTTAGCTGGCTATTATCGAAGGTTCATAAAGAACTTTAGTTCCATAGCTTTACCCTTGACCAAGTTAACCCGGAAAGATGTTCCTTTTTCTTGGAGTAATAAGTGTCAACAATCTTTCCAGTTGCTGAAGGAGAGGTTGACAAGTGCACCTGTATTAGTGCTACCTGAACAAGGAAAAGGTTACATAGTTTTCTGTGACGCTTCCAAGAATGGACTAGGATGTGTGTTGATGCAGGATAAACAAGTGATTTCTTTTGCTTCCCGACAGCTTAAGAAACACGAGGAGAATTATCCAACACACGATCTGGAGTTAGCTGCTGTGGTTCATGCCTTGAAGATCTGGAGACATTATCTCTACGGAGAGACATTCCAAATTTTCACAGACCACAAAAACCTTAAGTATATCTTCTCTCAGCATGAGCTCAACATGAGGCAACGTCGCTGGATGGAGTTAATCAAGGACTACGACTGTACAATTGATTACCATCCAGGTAAGGCCAATGTTGTTGCAGATGCCTTGAGTAGGAAATCAGCAACATCAACCATGAATGGAGCACAACTAAACTCTTTAGTATGCTCTAGAAGAGATATGCTTATCTCTTTAAGGCAAGACAATGTACAGTTGAAGGTGTCATTGCTAGCCGGTTTGTTAGCTGAGATGCATATTAAACCTACCCTAAGAGAGAAAATTAAAGAAGCACAGCTAGATGATGCTGCAGTTCAACATATAAGATCTGAGTATGGAAATGAGAAGCAAGATGGGTTTCATGACTCAAAAGATCAAGTATCTTGTTATAATGGAAGAATGATAGTGCCGGATGTGGACAACTTAAGGAAGTTAGTCCTGGAAGAAGCCCATTCTTCCATGTATGCTATGCATCCAGGGAGCACCAAGATGTATCGGAATTTGAAGGATCTGTATTGGTGGCCTGGGATGAAGAAGGACGTTGCAGAGTTTGTTCTGAGGTGTCCTGTGTGTCAGCAAGTTAAAGCTGAACACCAGAAGCCTGCAGGGACAATGCAACCTTTACCCATATCACAGTGGAAGTGGGACCATGTGACCATGGACTTTGTTGTTGGCCTACCCAGGACAAGCAAAGGACATGATTCCATTTGGGTAATTGTTGATAGGTTGACTAAGACAGCACATTTCTTACCTGTCAAAACAACCTATTCTGCTGAAAGGTTATCAGAGTTGTATGTTCAAGAAATAGTGCGTTTGCACGGAGTTCCTGTCACAATAGTTTCGGACAGAGGTCCTCAGTTTACAAGTCGTTTTTGGGAACAGTTGCACAGTGCCTTAGGCACTAAGCTGAGGTTTAGTACGGCCTTCCATCCACAGACTGATGGACAGTCAGAAAGGACCATACAAACCTTAGAAGACCTGTTGCGAGCATGTGTTCTCCAGTTTACCGGAAGATGGGATCTACACCTAAGCTTGATAGAGTTTGCCTACAACAATAGCTATCAGCATAGTATTGATATGGCACCATATGAAGCCTTATATGGTAGACGTTGTAGATCACCCTTGTGTTGGTTTGAGACTGGTGAGCACCAGTTGTTAGGACCTGATCTGGTGCAGCAAACCACAGAAAAGATTAAAGTTATACAACATAAGATTAAGACTGCTCAGGATAGGCAGAAATCTTATGCTGACAAACGTCGTAGACCCTTAGAGTTCCAGGTTGGAGACAAAGTATATCTTAAGGTCTCACCTTGGAAAGGTGTCCTTCGTTTTGGAAGGAAGGGGAAGTTAGCTCCTAGATATATGGGGCCTTATCCAATCATTGAACGGATTGGAAAGGTAGCATATAAACTAGAGCTTCCCCCAGAATTACAGAGGTTACATCCTGTGTTTCACATTTCTATGTTGAAGAAATGTCACCCAGACACCGAGTCAGTTCTACAACCTATGGAAGTAGAATTGAATGATGACATATCCTATGAGGAGGGACCAGTGTCAATCCTTGATAAACGAATTAAAAAGTTAAAGAAGAAAGATATAAGTCTTGTAAAAGTCCTCTGGAATCATCGTGGTATTGAAGAAGCCACTTGGGAGTTAGAGGATGAGATGAGAAGGAAGTATCCTGCCCTTTTCTCGTAATATGTTTTATCGATTTCGGGGACGAAATCCTTGTAAGGGGTGGATAATTTGTAACATCCCTGACCTGGGTTATGAGTTAACCCTAGGTGTTTTGCCTAAATATGTAATTAAATCCTTGTGATTAACTCTGAGCATGTAATTAAGCTTCTCAGAAACATATATTTCAGTATTTGCTCCTTTTTATTTAAAGTTGTAGCATTGTTTTGATATACAGGGACCTATGTGCAATTTACCCAGTTGAAAGGGTTAGCTTGCAATTTGCACATGATGAGATGTTCCTCTGATGTTAAGACATCATGAGAATTTCTTTGGCAAAGTTTGAGGGATTTCCCAAGCTAGAGCACCAAGGTGCAGCTGTGGAAGCAATCCCAGGGCTTGAAACCCTAATTTGGGGTAAAATGCAATTTACCCAAATGATGGGATGCAATTTGTAAAGAATGTCATCTAAAGTATCTTTTCAGACTTTTGCCATCATTTAGATAAGAAATGATGAGGAATTCACCTCAATTGAGTTATCAAGTTAAGAAATAGGCTTTGTGATCGAATATTCAGGGTATATGTGCAATATCCCTTTAAGTATGAACTTTATTATTAGATTGTTCTTCCTTGCCTTCTTTTCTATAACTTAAGATAAGGTTTGTCCTTAGAATAAAGAGGAAGGGACGAGCAAGTAATAAAAGAAGGACTTAGTTGGAATTAAAGGAAACTTATGAACTAATATTGAAAATCCTATCCCATGTATATAAGCCCTCCTTCCTTTAGTTGCAAGGGGACTCAACCTTCGTTCCCTTTACTGTTCCATTTCACCAAAGACGACCAAGGACTGCCTTGGAGCTAAGGAGGACGAACAAGGGGTGCAAGGTAGGTTTAAACCCCTCTTCTTGCCTAATTCCATGGTTAGAATTCGAATTCAAGGTCATCTTCATGGCTAATTCTCGAAACCCTATCTTTCTAGCCGTCTCTTTTCATCCTTCCTTGGAGTTTTCACCTTGGCCAACCTGTGGGGACTCAAGGACGCCATTAGAGCTTGGAGCTTGAAAGCTTGGAGCTCAAGAAGCAAGCTTTAGGCGGGTTTTATAACTCTAAACCTATGCTTTACTATGTGCATCTTTGTATGCGATTTAATGATAGCTCCTAGTATTTCCCTACTTTTCCCTGCTATTTTGCAAGCAAACCCGTGGGATATCTGTACTGTTCTTGATCTAGAAGATGAAGGCGTGATTTCCAAGAAAAACCCACCGCTTTTCTTTTCCCTAAACGGTCCTAACAGTTGCTCTCACGACCTCAAGACCGTGAGAGAGCCTCGCGGTCTCGAGACCGTGAGAGGGCTCGCGGTCTCAAGACCGATTGGCCCTGCTGACCGAGCGTGGACCATATAAGAAACCTGTTCCTAATTATATAGGCTAAATACCCTCAAAATTTGGGAGACTAACCCCAAAGGAATCGGGAGATATGACCTTTTTAAGTCACAACTTTAAATGAATTAATTGCTGATTTTCAAACGGTCTGAAATTGCCTTTTTGGGCAAAAGGTCTCAAGACCGTGAAAGGTCGTTGACTAAGAGTTGACCCCATGAGATTACTGTTCAAAATTATGTTAATTAACAACTCACCAAGTTTGATGGTCTAATTCCAAACGGGCTAAGAGTTGAAGGGTGAATACTAGGGCTAAACCTAGATAAAATCAGTACTGAAATTATGGTGACCTAATTAGGGTTTTTAGGGTTGATTGATCTAAAAGGTCTCAAGACCATGTGGGGTCCACCCACATGACCTCAAGACCGTGAGGACAATCACCCAAAACCATTTGAAGGTCTAAGGTTGAGTAATTTGACCAATTGAACACCCAATTGCAAATAAGTTATCAAGTTAATCGAAATTCGGATTCTGTGACCAATCATGGTTCAACCTCTATCAAATCACCTTTGATTTTGATGAAATCTTGGGCAAACGGTCTCAAGACCATGTGGGGTCCACCCACATGATCTCAAGACCGTTTGGGCCAAGTTTGGGCCCAATTGGAGCTCAATTGAAGGGTTCAACCTTGTGTTGATACACCTTGTTGAGTGTTGATGGGTGAACATTGATAGACCTTAATTGAATCGATTTCAATCCTAATTGGTCAACAATTGAGGGTCAATTGAATGACCATTTGGTTAAGCATAACCTTAATTAACTCAATCCATAGGTGGTCAACAGTTATTGGACCTTTTGAATGCTTCAACTTCAGTTGACATCATCGTTTGATTTGTTGAACCTTGTTGAAGGACCTTGTGGTTGAGACCATGAGAGGCTCACGACCTCAGGACCGTGAGGAGGCTCACGACCTCAGGACCGTGAGGTGGCTCACGACCTCAGGACCGTGAGGAGGCTCACGACCTCAGGACCGTGAGGAGGCTCACGACCTCAGGACCGTGAGGTGGCTCACGACCTCAGGATCGTGAGGGGGCTCACGACCTCAGGACCGTGAGGTGGCTCACGACCTCAGGATCGTGAGGTGGCTCACGACCTCAGGACCGTGAGGAGGCTCACGACCTCAAGATCGTGAGGGGGCTCACGACCTCAAGACCGTGAGGTGACTCACGATCTCAAGCCCATGAGGAGGCTCACGGTCTTGGAGCTAGAAAGGGGCTCATGGACTTGAAGGGTCAAAGTGAGCAATCGGTCAACACTTTCAACCAATCTTAACTCAATTAAGGATTAATGATTGGAATTAATCAATATGACTCATGGTTGACCACATTCAATCATGTGATGGTTCAATGTTGCTCAAATCAAACACTAATGATAATCTAAGATAGTAAGGAGTTATTTGACTAAGGTTTTTGATTATGATGATGATCAATGGGGTGAATTACCAAGATACCCCTAAAGGGTCAATTGAGTTATACTTTACTCAATTCAAACCCTAATTACATGAGAATGATGTTTTTAGTTATAATGACTCTATATAACCTGATCTAGTCTAATGTTATCATCAACCATTAGTATGATGAAAGAGAGAGTACTCTAGAGAGAGAAAGTACCCTAGAGAGAGAAAGTAACTCTAATCACTTAATGGTGATGCTTTTGGCTATGATAGCCTATGATAACTCAACCCAACCTGTTTTAGAGTGATGTTGACATCACCTAACCTTATGATGAGAGAGAAAGTACTTCTAGAGAGAGAAAGTACTTCTAGAGAGAGAAAGTACCCCTTTTAAATGGAAACTCAATTGAAGCATCCCCAATACACAGAAATGAGCATAATTAGGGTATGATCCACCTGTGTGAGATCATAGAAACCCTAATTATGATAAATGATGAACCTTTAACTAATCCAGGAGCATCAATGAAGGTGTTACTCAAACATGATAATGTTATGAGTTTAATTCACCTTGATGTGAATAGTAAACCCTAATTCAAGGGTGATGACATGTAATGTGAATAGTAAACTCTAATTCAAGGGTAATGGCATGCTTTTGAGCAATAAACTCTATTTGTGTAGAATTAAAGATTTAACTCTTATGGCAAGAGTAGGAAGTACATTCCTTATTGTTGTATTACCTTTATCAGATGTATTAATCATGCAGGTTCTGATATGAAGGTAATCATATCCAGGTATGGATGTTGATGTTATATTCATTGAAGGCATGTTGTAGCCTTATGAATAAGTAATGTAATCTGATGCCTTGCTAGTGGCATCCTATGCTAATAATGGGTTATGAGAGCCATGAATACCATCAAGGTCATGCTTTAGAGATGACTTGTGATGAGGATAATGAGAAATGATGATTGATATGAGTTAGGCCTGTTACATTTAGTATTCTTCTTTTATAGCTGCTATGCTACTGTTATTGTTTGAAGAACAATGTATGCTGTTAAAGAATACTGAATGTACCAAACTAATCAAGTATAATGTAGAGCCCTGATCATAGATCCATCATTGTCAGAAATTAAGTGATGGTGAAACAGGTTTTCCTTAGGGAACTCCTGGAGCACATACTTTTGAGTATGTGGGGTACATGGATGTGTAGAACCTTACATCCTAGTGTAGGAAAGTGATGTAGATGTGGAATCCATCCATCCTTCACTATAGTTCCATACCGTATCAGTGGTAGGTAAACATGAAACCTCCTGATGACGAAGAAAGCACAGATATCCGTATCAGTGGTAGGTAAATATGAAACCTCCTGATGACGAAGAGAGTACAGAACGCCACTGTGACTCTAGAATAGCGAAGGACCAGTTTACCCTGGTGAGCTATAATAGTAGAGACATGAGATGTCCTACAAGTGATCCTCTTACTGACTGAGGAAGGTGAAGGTCATGAGAATCCGGCTCTCTTAATGACCTATGTATGATACTGATGCGGCTTCTCAGCGATCAGTTGGAGTATGAGTGGTAAGCCTCATCTCCACAGGGCATAATGTTGTTTGTAAAACATAATCAACCATGTAGTGTAACTTGTTAGAGATGACTCCAAGTTAGTTGATTGATGTTACATTGTTATAATGATTGATATTCTCCATATCTCTTAATTGGTAGAGATCTTGTTATATCTGCAACTGTTATAGAATGCTTTGAAGGCTTTACTGTTTAAGATATTCTTTGATGTTATAATAAAGCTTCTGGCGAAGAGTTATAACTCTCGCTGGGACAATTATGTATAATTGTCTCACCCCCTAGACTTCAACTTTTTAGGTGGACGTCGGAGACGAAGAAACCAGCCTACAAGTGATCAGTCTCAGCAGCAGCACCAAGGGCAGCAGTAATCTCAGGTGGAGATTTGTCCTGCCATGTGGTGTAGTTAGAGTCAGTCCTATGTGTCCTCTGTACTCTCAGGTCTTGGAGTCTTGTGTTATGTGATCTTGAGATTTTGTATCTTGATGTATATAATTACTCAAGAAGTAATTATCCTGAGATGTAAACAGTTACCTCTCTTTATGAAAGGAGTTTTTATGGATACAAGTTCTTATCTCGAAAAGTTTTAATTTCCCGTGATTTTTGTCTTCCGCTGATTACCGATTCGCTTCCGCTAAGTTTTAATCGTGTTTATGTCATGGTTTGGAGATCAGACCCCACACCAATCACTGGCTATTTATGATTGTGGACACCGAGGCTAGGGACGCCAAGGTGTACAATTTTTGCGCCACCGAGCTACCAGCTGGAACAATAAATTTCATTGGAGAATAAGCCGGGGAGGCAAGATGTATACCTTTTCGGCTTCTCAAACTTATTTGGGCCGCACGCCCGTCCCTACGTCAAAACTGGAGCCAACCATGGTTCCAAATAATAGACCCGCAATTCCAAACAACTGAGGGATCTGGGGATTGCGCTTTTTGCACTATCCATCACATTCAAGCGCTAAACTAAGAAATCCCCTTTACAGAGCTGATCGCCGAAGATTTTCACTCCCTACGAGGGCGTTATGCCATGGAGCTCATTTGTGATAGAAGGTTCTTCAAGGACCCAACAATGGCACCTGATGACGTCCCCCGTTACCTTTTTTCAACAATCCAATGTCCGTAGAGGCGACCTTTCAGACAAACTTTGAAAGAGTTGGAGAAAACCAAGCATCCAGCCATAACACCCGAGCCAAGAAAAGGAACCATCGATCTTTTATCAGGGGCAACCATTAAGAGATCGCCATCGCAAATGGTGCCCCTATATGGCATAGAACCAACTTTACCAGACTTCGACCTCAGTGCTTGTAACAGTCTCTCTGACATTGAACTACTTCTCATCATGACAAAGCTTTCTATCGAGAAGGATGAACTCGTGTTCATGTCCGGTGACATTCTAATCATGGCAGACACACTTCGAGAGACTTTACAGTTCAAAGACTCTCTTTCTATAAGTTTAATGGACGCCTATCAATTTCTCCTTGGCCAAAATCACCCTACAACATATATGGCATCCCCGTACATGAAGGATGATCTTTTAAAGCTAAAAAACTTCGGAACAACTGAAGCGCTAATCTCCTTCCTGTAACACACAACACCGAAGTTTCTCATGCTACCCTTCCTTTATCATGAGCATTGGCTACTGTTGGCAACAAACCTACCCGAAGGAACAACCACCATCTATAACAGTTCTGACAGCCAGTTCAATCCCCGATAGAAGAATTATGTAGTGACACCAAAGACGCCCACGGAAGTAGTGGCGAAGGAATGCGCAGACAAATTAATCGCTTTTTTAAGTCAGTACACAATGGCTTACGACAAAGAACATTTTCATCGCCCTTCCTTCAACCACAAATGCCCCCAAAAAATTCGGCAATCAAATGACTGTGGCTTCCACGTCCTCTACTTGATGTACACCATCATGGTCCTTCAAAGACCAGTAGAGGATATGACTGAGGTGGATTACCACGCCTTACACAGAGAGTTTGCAGCTAATCTACTCAGAACACCAGGGGCAACCTCAGGATTAACATAGCCTACCGCCCTTGTCCTCGTACTCCTCGGCCTATCACTTTGACACTCTGAGGACAGAGTGAGTAATAAGTTAGGGGGGGGGGTACATTAGACAAGGGCGAGGTATCATTTCTATATCCCTCTTTTTCCATCTTTCCCTTCATTTTTGTACAAATTTTCTTAGTTTCCTTTACACATTTAGCTTCCATTCTAAATAATTCATCCAACAATAAATCTTTGGAATAAAGTCACCCTCATTTAACTTTAGAATCATGTTAGTCCTCAAAAGTAAATAGCACATAGACATATAATGGCGACTTAATAATATCTACCCACCAGTGGTTTTCATGCTTTTGTTTCACTTCTACATCTGACTCTCCACAGGTCAATAACAAGGCAATAAGCCAAGCTCTCAAGGATGAGAGGGGCATCAGGCGACTTGCAAATCAATAAGTCTTGCAAGTGGACCACAAAAAGCAACCAAATAAGTGCATGTTGAAAAACTCTAAGAACAACTTTCCTCTCTTCAAATAAAAGAGGCTTGGCCGCCCAAAACAATTTCCCGAAAAACCCCAAAACCTAAGCCTGCGAGTCTACGAATAAAATCCAGAGAGTTGTGCCATAAATAAGGATCTATATAAAGAACTGATGAAGGTCTCACCCGTCCGGTACATTTAGCTGCCCTCACGAAGGCAGATGTGTCGTGCTCGGTAGTGAAACCCTAAGGTATCTGAATATATGAAAGCCTTATAAAGGATTCACCCGGCCGGTACATTCAACTGCTGGTCAGTGATGCAATTACATTGGCTTTCAATGATATGATTAGTGCATATAATTAATCATTTGACCCAGTCAAAATAGGTCATCTCGTATCTAGTTAGTCGATTGGACATTTTAGTCAATCAAATGGCACACTAGTCAGTGGACTCACATCCAATGTTTCTTAATTTGATCACCTAGATACTTTTAGTAATTAAGCTAAACCTTATCCATGAGTAACTCCTATTTGATGTGCATCATATGCATGTGACCCTATAGGTACCATATTACATTGGTAGTGAATGTCCATAACCAGATTCTGACATCACAAGAAATGAGTAGTATCTAGCAATGCATTGTTTCTACTGAAGTAATTGAAAAGTTGGAGAACAACTTCAACCAACAATATGTGATCAATGTTACTGTGATTGTATAGTTCCTTTGATATAGATATCCAAATTAAAATATGAGGAATGTAATCACCATCCTCTTAATATTCAATCTATGTTTCTTGAACTAGAGCAAACTCTTAAGATACATATGAGCTCACATATCACATACTGACTCACATGATCATGGCCATGAATTTCTCAATCTTTCTCTTCAAGTGGCTAGGATATCAACTCTGTTGGGAGAGAGAAATCCCATCTACATCACTCATGTTGGATGGAGTCAAAGTTCATTTAACAACATGTGATGAGTGTACTGACTTCAGGTAAATGCACACTTTCTGGCTAGAAAAAGAGTCAATATATTGGGAGCTCAAGAATAAGCATGCACCCAAACAACAACGACGTCATGCATGGTTAGCCTGAAACAAAAAGTGATGGTAAAGGACACCCTCATATTTATTTATGGATCCTCTTATTACTAGAAACCTCAATTTAGGGTATTGAGGAGCATTTCTATGCTAACCTAAGCAAGTACCTATGTCATCCGGGTAGCAAGATTCCTCTTTCATTCTTGAAACCAACATGTATGGGGTTAAAAAGGGCTAAGTCAATGACAATGTAATGAATGAAGCATATACTGATATCATCTCCAAACCACACGATCCTAGGTCATCGTGAATAGTAATCCAACTACTAGTCTAAATGGACATTGTACCTAATGATGAAAATGATAAGAATGATCACTCCACTATGGATGCAACACAAATCAATCCCACTGTAGACCCAAGAATATTAGATTATGAGGGCACAAATATGAGTCCACCTCAATCACATGATATCACGATGGATCCTACAATAGAGAAATGATCATAGTATATCATTAATGAAAAAAATAACCCTCTATTCTTCTGACAAACATCTCTTAATAGTCTAAAACAAATCTTCACACATTCAATGTAGAGCACCATGCTGATGGGGCCCATTAAGAAAATAATCACCTAATTACAATGTTGGTAGAGCCTAGATTCAATGATAGACCTCACCACTGAATGTTCCTAGTGAGGATATTACTTTCCTCAACTCTGATTACAAAGGTGCTACTACACAATCACTTGGAAAACCTATTCGTGTGGTTCTTACAATGGTGATTTTAGAAATATAGCCGCATTATTGTTTCACAAAATTTGTAGGTCAAATATTCCAATTTTTCTAGAACCTCAACTTCTAGAACCTCACACATTCAACAAACAATGAAAGACATGGACCTATATTTTTTCAATGGCATGCTAGTATGGGAGTTTTTGTTATATAAGATATCTCAGATGATAATAAGTATGGAATCCACATTACCTATAACAACAACATCCATTCTTTAACATGATATGGATCAAAAACATTTTTAGAAATCCAATGTGCATCAACTCATGAATCTCGGTGACACTTCTAGAATATTTCATGCCAAGCGATAAGCCATCACCAATATATAGAGAGACAATAATACTAGATGACCGACTCTTCAAGAAAAGAACATATGCACCTTGCATATATATCGTGGTTGAAATAATAAATCAACACACCGAGAGTATTGTTGTCCTCATGTATCACTACAAGGGAGAATGTCTCATTTAAATTGTCAATCAAATAGCTCAGAAGGAAGTCTTGTATAATACATGCAGTGAAAAGCTTCCTAACACAAGAATGCCCTTTAGGGACCCTCAAGCATTTCACATTCCTCGCATCCCAACCCAGTAATAGCAACATATAAGGGTTCATTAGTAATAATAAAATCCCAACTAGATGTTGAATGTGATTGAGTTACTAGTATATAAACAAACACCAAGGAAAGGTGGAAACTCTTTCATTATGTTTGGTATTATGGTACCATTCAAATGTGGTATGTCAATTGAATCTCTTGTTGAGGAAAACTTCAATCATCTATGGGGGTTATACATAGTGCAACTCATCCATGATCATTGCCTCTTTTATGATCCATCGGTGACTGAAAATCCAATGTGAAGTCTAACCCCTCATTCCCCGACCAAAGAAAGTACCCTTCCAAAAAATGCTTCACAAAGTCATAGACAATTAGTGTGGACCACCAGTACAACAACATCAATATGTTCTCCAGACCAATAGTTTAATATAGTGTAAGAACCAATAGCTTGATCTCCACCTCTCTCACCAACTCACGCTCCAGAGAAAGCACATTTTGAACTAGAATCAACCCCTATAACAAGAACTGCACACAACATTGAAGAATTTTGGTCTTTCCTACCACATGATAACGTAGAATATGGGGAAGAAATGATTAGCATATCTTCTAGTATAGCCCAAACTCTCGAAATTTTGAAAATTGCATGCATTGAGATTTCTGAAGATGATACCAAAAATTATAAGGAAACAATTATATGATGGATATGATTATTCTATCAAATTTCACTGAGACAATATATGTGTCATGAATATGATCTATATGATACTCTAAAAGTTGTCAGCTTCATGGATTTGAATGTCATGTGTATTTACTAATTGATACATGGACAAGAATTAGATAATACCTACATGGCTTAGTAGATCTTCATCCTAGGGAAAACTTTGGTGAGAAAGATATTTTAGTTAAATGTATCCAATAAGTCATCTCTAACTTCATTTTTTTCACCTATACTGTACTACAATCATTGTACTCTACTTTCAATCTTTACAAAAGAAAAAGAAAGTAGTAATGTATAATAACTATAATCCCTTGTTAAATCTTGTCATCCTCAAAAAATCCACAAGGGACCATAGTGAATAGACCTCCATGCCAAAATATGTGCCTGAGAGCTCATCAACCTAATAAAACATATGACATATATTATGCCTCTTAGTTAAGAAA
Organism: Alisma plantago-aquatica; assembly: GCA_963693085.1. Lineage (NCBI taxonomy): Eukaryota > Viridiplantae > Streptophyta > Magnoliopsida > Alismatales > Alismataceae > Alisma > Alisma plantago-aquatica. The sequence continues at coordinate 271,544,638 of OY856410.1, read as the reverse complement.
GAAGACAAAGAAAATTGCAATTGTGCCCCCATAATCCTCAACAACACTAATTATCTAATGAATATGGCTTCCACATCCCTTATTGTATGTACTCCTTATACTGTCGACAGTTCGAGTTGGAAGATTTCCAAGTAGAAAGCTAGCATTGCCTATATGGTGATTAAGTAAATCGGTTGGTGAAGATTATTATTGACAAGAATTTAAATCCACATATGATTACATTTTTATCATACTTCAAAACATTTGAGACATTCTATATGATAAGTTTGTGGGGCTATTTTCTTGTGAGGGGGTATAATTTACTTTTTATCACTTTTTACTTGTTAGCTTCTTAGATATGTTTTGAAATTTATTTTTTTATGATGAACATGTTTTCAACACTCCTTGAAATGGCTCTAATTGTCCTTTAAGCATATCTATACATCTTATATCAGGAGAAAACTGAGTTATGTCATTTATATTTTTGCATTAGTATCCTATCAAGATATTATAGTTTACCCAAGCAAATAAAATTGAAAACATCACTGAATATAAGTAGGATCTTTACTTTTACTACTAAAGACAATTCACACTCATGCTTTATCGAAGAAGCAAATACCTACATTAGGACTCCATCTCTCGCTCCACAACAATCACAAAATTAGAGGAATGAAAGTAGAGTGTAAATTAAACCTTGACAGTGTGCCGTGTTTACAAGGAAAATGGTATTACCTAAATAGTGTGTTGTTGTGCTCAAGAACATAGATATGTCATATTTGGTAGTGATATTAAAATATAATATCATACACCCTTATCCTTTGATAATATTCATTAAAGGTATAAGAATCTAAGGTAGTGGTATGTTGGATGTGAAATCCCTTCTTAAAATCCAACTGGCTCAGACTGTAAGAATTACTTGCCTGTTAAAAGAACCTATAATTGAATGACATTGACAAGGAAAATGATACCCCTCAACCTTGGCATACACATACACCTTCCATCACTTTAAAAATAAAAGATTAGAGTGAAATATCCCTTCGAACATAAGTGAGAACCATAAGACATGCAATGACTATTTTAATGTAATGTAAAGGATTGAAAACCAAGCAAACAAGATCAATGGAAAATGAATCTATGCGACATTTTCAGGAGGAATAGTCATCCATAATATACATATCCTCTTTATAAAATACTAAATAAGAATATTATCATTTTATCATTCTTGACCTTTGTGTTATTTACCTCCTAACTCGTTTGACTCTACATTCTGATTCTATTTTTAGCATGAGGATAAGCTAGATGCTAACTTTGGTGTGTGATAACATCCAATTTTTTAAATATATTATGCTTATTTTTCCATAGAATCATCATGAATTACAAGCGCAGAACTCTTCCATTCACCCCTTGGAAGCCAATCTTTCTTAACACTCTCCTAGTTTGTGGTCCATGAAATTTAAGGTAAATATACAACTTTGGAGAAAAATCAATAGATACTTATCAAGGCATGGTCGATCAAATTTCCACACCAATTAGCATCAACCTTTGCACTACCTCAACTGAGAAGTGCATATTGTTATGAGAAACATCTATCAATTGAATCATGAAGAAAGGAACCAATCAAGGCACCCTTAATTGTGCATACCTATCAACATTCAACGTTGATATGGACACCACCCAATCAGTATCTCAGTAACCATCAATATGAAGTTGATTGTTGAGCAATTAACTTCATTTTGTGTAAGTATGAAGTTGATTTCTCAGGAATCAATCCAATGATCACCCAAGGCCAGTCAAATATCAAACTAGAGAGGTGCCCATTAAGGTTATGAAGTTTCTTGAGTGATCAAGCCAATGATTGACCCTTGTATATGAACAACATATCAATTAACCATCACCTATCGAGGAATATCCTCGATAGACACACTTTTTGTTCATCTCCATGTGGAAAAATTAGATCTTTTTGTCGGATCCTACAACTCTAATTCTTAATCAAGATGACATGATAATCCATCAAAGGCCAAGACCCAAGAGATACATTGATTGATAACTCCATTAATTTACCAACCACTCTACCACCAACTGCTCTTTAGAGATTGATCAAACTACTTCCTTGAAAGATAATTATATGCTAAGTCTCACCCTTGAACCATATAAACAGATATTGAAGTCGATTGAATAAATCAATTATCTTTTCACACTTTATGGACCTTGAAGTGCTCAATCGACTAAGATAGAAGAAAATATCCCAAGCATAAAGTTGGTAGATATGAGAAGATCAACCCTGGATTGACCTATTTGGTCAGTCTTATTTTAAAATTATTGCTTGTGAAAGGAAATGGCCATATAAAGTTGTAAATTAATGATTTACATCCATAAACTGAGAAGATAAAACCCTGAACTTGGGTTAGTTGTAGCTAGGGCTGGCAAAACCTGACCCGACCCACTCAACCCGACCCGACCTGACCCGACCTGACCCGACTAAAGTGGGTTCGGGTCTTTATTTTTTCGACCCGACCCGAAATTACCCGAACCTGAAAAACTCGAAATTATTTGCGGGTCGGGTCCAGGTTTGCAATTCTCGACCCGCAAAACCCGCTCGACCCGAAATTATATCTTTGTATGTACATATATTTTTCCATATTCTAGCCATATAAATTTTTAACACATACAAATATAAATTTTTGATAGTTTATATAAGTCTTTTCTTGCAAAGCAATAATTAATTAGCAAATTCTACAACAATTTTGGGTTTAGCAGGTTTGAATTTTTGAGTTTTTCAGGTTTCTATTTTCGGGTTTTTCGGGTTTGCATTTTTGGGTTTTTCGGGATTGCATATTATATAATATTTTTGGGTCCATCGGGTTCATCGGGTCAGACCCGCAAATATGAATTTCGGGTTTGGGTCAAGCAAGTATGACCTGTAATTATTTTCAGGTCAGGTTCGGGTCGAGTATATTTGATCTGACCCGAATTGACCCAAAATAGGACCCACTCAACCCGGACCCAATTGCCAGCCCTAGTTGTAGCCTTCATCCCCTGCTAGTGACATTGATAGTCCTTTTATTTATGTATATATATAAACATACAATATATATTTATATATATGTATATATATAAATATATAAATATATAAATATATAAATATATAAATATAAATTTATATTTATATATACACAAACACACAAATACACACACACACATACACACACACATATATATATATATATATATATATATATATATATATATATATAGAGAGAGAGAGAGAGAGAGAGAGAGAGAAAGAGAGAGAGTCAGGCTAGAATACACTTGTGTGTACAGATCACACAGTACACTCATGTAGTGTTTCTTTATAAAGACTATTTTTTTTGCAAAATGTAAACCGTTGATCTTCATTGTCATACTATAATTACGACACATACAAATTTTGAGCCTATTCAGATGAGTGTAAGTCACACATCCAAGGGAAACAAAATCAATGCATGAAACTAGTTGTATATACATTATTTTTATGGTCTTTATAACATGGCCTATAAATGTACAAATGGGTTCAAATTTTACATATGAGGTATTCCCAAGATGTTTAAGAAGATCAATGGATCAGATTTAAAAAAAGTGCATTACATCATGAAAACTACTTGAGTGTATTCTACTCCGGATACACTCAGGTGTATATCGAGCCTGATTCTCTCTTTATATATATACATATACATATACATGTACATACACACATGTATATATATATATATAAATAAATAAAAAAAAAATATATATATATATATATATATATATAGGGTAGCAATCCAGTGAGAAACATCCTACGGTGAGAGCATGAGAGGCATTTGAATAACTACAAATTAGTAACTATTTTTTTAAATCCAACCATATAGATAGAAAAAGCATCATTTCATTTACCTTCTCGCAAAAAATCATTGCAATCAGACATTGTTTACATGTCCATATGTACAATATACACTTTTTACATCCAACGGTCAACCTGAAATTCAATATAGAGTGTCGAAAAATATTTGGTTGTTGTGAATGATCTACAAATTGGATGGTGATAAAGTTTTGTAGGAAGGTAGATATTAAGGTGTACTTATAATCTGTACGGTTGGATTATGAAAAATTGATCTATGTGGAGAGTTATTCAAATGCATCTCATGCTCTCACCAGATATGTTTCTCACTGGATCGTTCCCATATATATATGTATATATATGTATATGTGTATGCATATATATATGTGTATCTGTGAATGTATATGTAAATAAATATATATATGCATATGTATATGTATATATACATATATACACACACAAATATATATATATATATATATGTATACATATGAATATATATATATATATATATATATATATATATATATATATATATATATATATATATATATATATATATATATATATATATATATATATAGAGTCAGGCTAGAATACACTCGAGTGTACGGATCACATGAATACACTCAAGTGTGTTTGCATATCAAGACTATTTTTTGCAAAATATAAACCGTTGATCTTCACCGTCATACTATAACTAGGCTACATACAAATTTTGAGCCCATTTGGATGAGTGTAAGTCACTCATCCAAGGGCAACAAAATCGACGTGCGAAACTAATTTGAAATGCATAATTTTTGCAGTCTTCATAACATGAGCTATACATATCCAAATGTGCTCAAATTTTGCGTATGAGTTGTTTACAAGATGTTTAAGAAGATCAATGGATTAGATTTTCAAAAAAAATATTGCATCATGAAAAACTACTTGAGTGTATTCCGCTACGAATACACTCGAGTGTATTCTAGCCTCTCTCTCTCTCTCTCTCTATATATATATATATATATATATATATACATGTGTGTGTGTGTGTTTGTGTACATATACCCACTAGTTTTGTGTGATTACCCATTGCACAAAACAAGATTACTCAAAACCAAAACTTTAATTAACACTAATTAACCATATTACCAAAAAGGAATAAAATTGAAACCAAAAATTAACTTCAAACATTTCTTATAAATAATTTCACAAAGCCCAAGCTTATATGTAGAGTAGGTAACTTTACATGAGATTTGTGTCCTCATCAACAACATGTATACAAAAGATATCCTTCTAGATAATAACCACTATTTTTCTCTTCCTAGTAGTATCATATGCGATTCTTATTCTTACATGTTCAATTATTTATAACTTTATTTTATTTGTATATGATTATTTTATAGACTCTTATTAGTTGTCAAAATTTTTATATTACCTATTTTAACTAATTAAATTACACAATTTTTAGTAATAATTAAATGATGTCTATCGTTATATTATATCCTTAGGACTTAAGGTCTCACCTCGTGGTTTTCCACACCTTTTAGGTGATTAAAAACATGGTCATACCTTTGATGGAGAGGAACCTCAGTAAAGAAACCAATACATCTGGGAGGTTGGTGTGGTCATTGTTAGTCCTAGAGTCATCCATGTACTCTCAAGTTTTGGCACTGGGATTTGTATATGACGTATATTGACTCAAGGTTTTGGTTATATGCCATGCGCAATTTGTATGCTTCAGATCCTTCATTGATACTAGTCTAGGGATATTAGAAGAGTATCCTTGTGGTACCTTAACATTAAGCAAACAATCACAAAAAGTTTACTTCTCCTTTCTAGACAATGTGTAACAAGTAGGAGGTAAATAAACATTTCAATCATTACTAACTTCTTTTGTTAATTCTTTCCTTATTTCTTTACATGTAGGTCCATTCTAGATTTGATGCCATCTTTAGTCTTACCTAGTATATTTAATAGAGTACCAATGACACTATCACAAACATTTTTCTCGACACGCATGGCATTGATACAATGCCTAACTACCAAAGAACTCCAATAATGAAGATCCCATAATATTGATCTCATCTTTTATAAAGATTTTCCACTCTGTGTGGGAATGGTACATTGTGATCTCTTACTAAATGCATTGACAAAGTTTTTTACTCTTTCATACACAACCTCCGCTGTTATAGGTTCAGGGGCACTCCATTCCTCATTCAATCCATTGAACGCTTTGTGCAACCTTTGGTACTGATGAATTTTTGGAAGAAACATTTGATGACCAAGATATACATTCTTTCTTCCATATTTTAGTTGTATTGAATCAATTTCTTCTTCACATATAAGGCATGTTTTGGATCCTTTTACATTGTATCCAGACATATTCCCATATGCTAGAAAGTCATTGATAGTACAAAACAACATACCATGCAAACAAAATGTCTCTCTACGTGAAGCATCATAGGTCATCACACCTTCTCCCCAGAGTTTCTTTAAGTCACCGATTAGAGGTTCAAGATAAACATCGATATCATCACTAGGTTGTTTAGGTCCGAATATCAACAACGACATCATAACATACTGATTTTTCATACACATCCAGGGAGGAAGATTGTATATAACAATCATGATAGACCAAGTGCTATGTTGGTCGCTCAATGTGCCATATGGATTCACATATTGGAGAAAAATTTCAGAATATTTGAGTGTTCTTTGAATGTGGTTCTCGGTCGAACTATACTTCGACCAAAATGCTGACAGAGTGCTTTTCAGTAGTGTAGTGTTTTATTTTTAATTATTTATTGGTAACTCCAAATGATCTGAGATTTTAACTAGAGTCTGAAACTCAATCATAAACAACATGTAAAATTTTCATAATTTTGTATGCGTTTATACCTTATCAGTAGACGAATTGCAGTAATATTTTTATGACAGAAAATTCAGCTGAAATAAGAGAAAGTATAGTGAGGGGTCAATGTGCAACTGACCCAAGCAGCTCAATTTCACTATATGGTCAACCTAACACACAAGGAGCTCTCATAATTTGTGATTCAATCCAGAGAAACAAAATCCTAGAGAGAGAGAGGGAGAGTTAGGGTTTGAGAGGAGAAAGTAATGGAGATGCTGACCTAGGGTTTTGCGGTCAGAGGAATGATGAAATTATGTAAGTTTAGCTTCTTTGCATAGACTTTAATGGTGAATCTTCTCTCACATGTCAAGATTCCATCCATCCTCTAATTTGATTGGAAATGGTATCAAAACTTCCCCTTTTCTCACACTTACTTCATAATCCCTCATTTCTAGGGTTTCCGAGTTGAAAGGAAGAAGAATCAGGTGAATTGCAAGGGATTTGATATGAGATCGATATTTTCAGGGATGAGCTGCGTTTTTAAGCTGTTTTACAGCTTAGGGTGAGTGGGTAAAAGAATATTTTAGTCAATTGTACTCAATTAGATGGTTTTAATTTATATTCTTGATTTCTCCCTAGATGACAATAAATGAAAAACTCTGTTCTTGAATTCAGTTTATAGAATACTTCAATTCATGTTCCAACTATGATATGAAAATGTTTATATGATGACATGAATATAGTTATCCATGTATCTTGAATACTACATAATTAAGAAGTTTATTGAGAATCTTCTGAAGATCTAAAATTTCAAGTTATTCGGGTGGTTGAACAACATTATAGCTGAAATTCAGATTTATGCTTATATGATCTTACTTATGTTCCTAGTGCATATAATTCTACATGTTTGATCTCTTTGATTTGATATATGGACAAATAGAGTTTCTGATTTTCACAACACATATCCTGTGAATAGCAAGTAATCAAGGATGGAAACCCAATCTAGTATGCTTTTACAAGTATATATATCTAATTTAGTAGTAAATGGCTGATTGAAATGATTCATGTGATATTGTGGGATTTTATCTGAATATTATCTTATATGCATACATGCTTTGTTTATGAGATTCAAAATTTCTAACTCAAATACTTGTCATGAAATGCATATTTTGTTATGCTATTGTAAGTGAAGAGATATGACATGCCCTAGATAGGCATGTTATCGATGCCATGCATAAATGTGAGAAATGTTGAATGAGAATATTTATATTAGTAGACATGATATATGTTTGAATACATGAGAAGTGCTATATGTGCATGAGTAAGGAGAAACCCTAAGAAAGGGGTAAACATTATGTTAAGAATTTAGTTTAGTATTATCAGTGTATTAGTGGATGGCTTGGGGACAAGGAGGATGAGGGTGCGGTCGCGGATGCAACCCTAGCGGCCTAGGGGAGAAGGTTCAAGCTGTTGCAAAGTTGATCCCGACTCATCCAGTTCACAATCTGGTGGCAACTGGTGATGGAGGCAAGCATGCCAACCCCGGTCACTCAGGCTCGCCGAGACATACACATCAAAAGGGAAAGGAGGCGGCAGAAGCATCCTCCTCTACCTCCCCATCCTCCCCCCGCCAATGGAGCAGGTCCATCCTCGTGGATTGCTGATTGGCTTCTGACAAGTAGGAAATATCGGGATGTGGATGGGATCGTTACGATCGAATATGTTGAGAAAATTCTTAGAGACGAAGAGAGATGCGCCTCAATTTCTAGTCTGGAGTGTCCAGTTCCAGATTGGGGTGAGTTCATCTCTATTCACTTTGTAGGAAGGAAGCCTACTGAGAGCAATTAGTAGGGTGGATTAGACAGCTCTGGCAACCTAGTGGCTCGATTAAAATCTTCTCGGAGGAGAGGGAGGGTTTCATTATCAAGATGCCATCCCAAACTGAGAGAGATAGGGTGCTGGATGAGGCGCCGTGGTTCCTGGATGGGTCGCTTGTCGTTGCTCACTCATGGAAGCCGTGCACCTCCCTTCAACCCCTATCTTTCTCGTAGGTACCAATCTGGGTAAAAATTGAAAACGCTAGAGTTCCTTGGACTCACAATCACATTGCAAGCGTGGCTAGCACAATCGGGAAACCAGTGGACTTTGACGACAACTCTATGACTACTGGTTGTATCGGGGCCGCCATTTCCTGTGTCGAAGTGTGTAGCAGCTCCTCTCTACCCAGGACGACTAAGGTAGAAGTGGATTCCGTCATCAAGCATTTGAATGTCGAGGTCGTTTCGAAGCCAGTCTCATGTTCGAAATGCAAAAACTTTGGTCACAAGAATATCTCCTGTCAGTCGAAGCCCAGGAATCCCCCCCAAACAACGACTTGCAGATAAGGTTTGGGAAATAGGGAGGTGTTTGTCGTAATGCCTCAACCGACTTTCCTAGTAATGGGACTCAAGCTACAAAAGACTAGGGGGAATCAACTGTGGTGCTTTATGGTGATACTCAAGAAGACAACAATCTGTAGAACGTTATTGCTCAACAGATTCAAGAGGTTGTCCTCAAAAGTAACACCTCGGCTCATGATCATCAACCTAAGGTCACTCAAGACTGGTCGAAGGAACCATATATGTTTGGGTCGTCCCTGATTTATAATCTGGGCAGTCTCAATCTTGGATGGGAGTTGGAGCTTACTCGAAGTTGCTCTGATTCATGGAAGATCAATAAGATCTGGGAGAGTAGCAGTTTCTCAGTTGAATATCAACAGAGAAAGGAGAAACTCTTTGATGAAGATCATGGTTCCATTGAGGACACCTATTCTGGTATCGAATTTGACTATTTAGACAATGAGTCACTAGAATATGAAGAATCATGGTCTAAAAGGAAAAATAAAGTAGCAAGGAAGAGAAGAGAAGGGGGATGATCTCTCCTTTTTAGATCTCATGCTGCTTGGTCTCTGGTTTTTGCATAAAGAACTGACAAGGTGAACTCTGGATGTTGGCTTTAGTGGTTCAGGCTGTCGTTTTGTTGACAGATTAGTCCACACAATTTCAGAGGGATGAGTATAATGTTCAGTGTGTGAATGATCAACTAGCTGAGTCAATCTGTTCTAAAGAATCCAATGTTTTGCACACCCTCTTTGTCAGGACCCACTCTTTTGATCAACGCAAATACCAACCATTAGAGGTAATCCCAAAACCTAAACCCAGATTATGAAATAAAACAATGAATTATCGACAAAGGCGATAAACAATATATGAAAAACACAGATAAATTTTTCCTTTTTCTTTCTTCACAAACCCATAAATCAATGTCACATCAAGGACATCACATTCAGATATCACAAATCATATTCAACTCCATTAAATCCAGAATCAAATCTTGTTCTCATATGCAGTTCAGTTTACATCAGATACATGTACATTAATGAACAAACCTAATCTACAACCCATCCTGGGAAAGAGAGAGTACAGAGGCATTCTAATCTATCTAGATTATATTATTTATATCTTCTTTGTCACGACCTCTCCGTTGGATAGCATTATACCTAAAAACATTTGAAACAACCTCATGAGACTCATATAGAGCCCCAGTGAGTGGATACCTCCCACTCAAGCTAGGTACATGCATCATCATCAGATTAAGTATAATAAACTTAACAGAAACATGCAGATATTGAAAAGTATAGCAGATAGTTCTATCATGAGTCAAATCTATCTTGCAATGGTAATCCAATCCAACAGATAAGATAATCACTTAAACCAATTATAACTTTGAAACATCTGTTAAAGCATGTCTATGAACAAATTAGCAAATACTTCTAGTTCAGATTAAGAATCTTACTGCATGAGTAATAAGTCAAGTTGTAAGCATTTTAAACCAATACATAACAATAACATTATCTTTGTGACACTCCACCAGTCGGACCAGGAACACATCCTGTAGTCCTGAAGCTGAAGTGCACATAATACATATCTACCAAGCAATACTATCAAATAGCAGGCAATCCAACTCATATTCAGGATAGATATAAATCCCAACATTTATAACTTGCCAACATGATAGATCAAAATATGAAATAGAAACTAACCATATCAACATGATTACTTTCCACAACATGAAGCTTAATCAATAATGACAAGTCATCAACTAGCAGTACAAGAAATGTAATAATCATTCAAATCATGTCCTACACGACTTATCATCTTTGATTCATTTGCCCTGAAACTACTTGGCTTGTACCTCACCATGTAGAAGTCGCCACGCCTGATTCTCGTGTCAATGACTCACCGTCACTATCTTAGGGTTTAGCCGACCACCCTAAGATATCAACAACAGACCCTGGCCACCTCAGGGTTGCCTAAAGAGGCTCACGTCCTCATCTCGGGTACACGAGATAGGAACCAACAAAATAGTATATCACATATCACAGTATTTCACATATTTTTCATTTCACATTTCACATATTTCATTTCAACAGAGTCTATTCCATCTGGACATAGACTTTCATAACAAGGATTTAGGGCCAGAGCCACTCCAGATGACTCACTCCTAAATCCTGGTGGTCTAACCTTTAAGGTCTCAATCCACACTCCAGAAATCCTTCTCATAATTCATCAATTACTACAAGGAGATCCGTTTTGTTTCCCTAGTGTGGTCCTCGGGGGAAACTCACGGTGTTCAGGGCACCTAACTAGATGTTCAATCATTTCACTTGTTATTAATCTCTTTCAGTCATCTTAAAAGAATTCAAATCATCATATATCATATCTGTGTATTCTTTCTTAACTATAATAACATGAAACAGATTAAGTTAATCGATAAGGGCAATGATCAAAGCAAGAAGCACAATAAGTCTATAGATTGCAACAAATATGATTATTTCTATCTTCTGCATCAACTCATAGCAATCATCAATAGTGGGCCTTAAACCCAAGACATAATCTTATTGTCCGTCATTTACCCCATCAGGGTTTTATCATCATCACCGGGCCTTCTGCCCTAGACATAATCTCATTATGCAACATTTACCCTTATCAGGGTTTCTCAATATAATGAGTGCATATTAAATTCCATTTCAACATAAATCTTATCAGCTCATTGTATATCACAGTTCTGAAAAAATATTAGCATAGGCATTAAAACTAGCAACAGTAAAAGCATATAGATATCATGTATCATTCCTTATACTAAGAATGGATTTATCATACAACATATGCCTGTTCCATCCAATCTGAATAGATGCCAATAAATTTCTTGCATATACATGCATACCAGACTTAGTTCTCTTCTTCTTTTATTTCACATTCTTCATATGGGGTTACTAGTCATCACATGTTCACTATCAATTGAAGTTTGTACTATTAGTCTATTCTCAGAGTACAATTCACAATTCAAGAACACATTCTTATAAATCAATTCAAATACTTGACTTTCATCTTTTAGTTGAATTCAATTACATTTATGTGCATCTCTTAACTCCCCATTTGATATTATCATTCACTCTTCACACCTGAGGTGAGTGTTTTTCTCCCTCCTAAGATTTGTATTCATGTTGAAAGCCTAATTCAATCCGGCTAAAACAATCAGAAACCTTGTTTGTATATGTATGTGATTGGATTTGATTTGGGAAAGATATTGGGGAATCCAATTTTACTAATTTTGATTATTTCTCATTGATTAAAACTTGATTAGTTCCTGTTATATTGATTGAGGATGCATGGGTATTCTTATGGGTAGATGAATATGGTATTTCATGTGAAATTTTCCTAAAAAATCAGCCCAATGGCCGATATGCTTGGAATTGAAATTGACATGTATAAAGTCATATCTGAATTGTGCTAGATTGAATTATACAAGTGCATTATTGAATGTTAATGGAATTGAATGACCACATATCCTGATTAGTATTTTGTGTTGAGTAAGTGAATCAAATGAGTCAATTAATCAATGTATACTTATGATTGATGAATGAAATGTGTGGAAATGAAACGAGGGTTTCCATGTTTGTGAATAACCCTAATGAACCCTTGAGTCATGATTGGATTACTAAATGATATGATTCTTATGATATGTTGAACTAAGGAATGACTTCTTGAAAACCCTAAAAGTTTATTACTAAGACAATTATGAGTGATAAACCTAGAACTTGTATATGATGTTGTAAATGTGATCGAATGTTGAAGTTGAAGGTATTAATACTTCCATTGAATATGATGAGTCTTATGAATATCACCTAAATCCAATTTAATTGTTTTAATATCATAAAGAATGATCATTGTTGATTATGGGAATGACATTAGTAGTCAACATTAAGGTACACTTATCTGAATATAAGAGACAATATGAACATGATGTACGTAATGGTGATTGCAAGATAAAGATGAAACTAATGAAGATAGTATGATGAAGTATTTTATCTTTTATTTTAATTACATGTGGCTTAACCCAAATTAAATGAAATATACTAAGTACTATATTTTGATAAATGTTATGTAGAAGAGAAGCATTGTATGTAAAGTGAATCAAGAAAGATTGGTCCAAATAATGTAATGAACATAAAATGAAAGAAGTTGGGACTACTGAGTATAAAATGATGGAAAAAGATAGGAATTAATAGATGATTCTAAGAATGTAACTCTTACCCTAAAATGATGAGTTGGATGATGCTAGTGAATGATAATATCAAATGGGGAATTAAGAGATGTACATTACTGTAATTGAATTCAACTAAAAGATGAAAGTCAATTATTTGAATTGATTTATAATAATGTGTTCTTGAATTGTGAATTGTACTATGAGAATAGACCAATAGTACAAACTTCAATTGATAGTGAACATGTGATGACTAGTAACCCCATATGAAGAATATGAAATAAAAGAAGAAGAGAACTAAGTTTGGTATGCATGTATATGCATGAAATTTATTGGCATCTATTCAGATTGGATGGAACATGCATATGTTGTATGATAAATCCATTTTTAGTATAAGGAACGATACATGATATCTATATGCTTTTATTGTTGCTAGTTTTAATGCCTCTGCTAATATTTGTTCAGAACTGTGATATACAATGAGCTGATAAGATTTATGTTGAAATGGAATTTAATATGCACTCCTTATATTGAGAAACCCTGATAAAGGTAAATGTTGCATAATGAGATTATGTCTAGGGCTGAAGGCCCAGTGATGATGATAAAACCCTGATGGGGTAAATGACGGACAATAAGATTATGTCTTGGGTTGAAGGCCCACTATTGATGATTGCTATGAGTTGATGCAGAAGATAGAAATAATCATATTTGTTGCAATCTATAGACTTATTGTGCTTCTTGCTTTGATCATTGCCCCTATTGATAAACTTAATCTGTTTCATGTTATTATAGTTATGCGAGAATACACAGATATGATATATGATGTTTTGAATTCTTTTAAGATGATTGAAAGAGATTAATAACAAGTGAAATGATTGAACATCTAGTTAGGTGCCCTGAACACCATGAGTTTCCGCCGAGGACGACACTGGGGAAACAAAACGGATCTCCTTGTAGTAATTGATGAATTATGAGAAGGATTTCTGGAGTGTGGATCGAGACCTTAAAGGTAGACCACCAGGATTTAGGAGTGAGTCATCTGGAGTGGCTCTGGCCCTAAATACTTGCTGTGAAAGTCTATGTCCAGATGGAATAGACTCTGTTGAAATGAAATATGTGAAATGTGAAATGAAAAATATGTGAAATACTGTGATATGTGATATACTGTTTTGCTGGTTCCTATCTCGTGTACCCGAGATGAGGACGTGAGCCTCTTTAGGCAACCCTGAGGTGGCCAGGGTCTATTGTTGATATCTTAGGGTGGCCGGCTAAACCCTAAGATAGTAACGGTGAGTCGTTGACACGAGAATCAGGTGTGGCGACTTCTACTTGGTGAGTTACAAGCCAAGTAGTTTCAGGGCAAATGAATAAAAGAGTGGGTCCTGACACTCTTGGTGGTTTCTTTTGATTGCCAGAAACTCGAAGATCTGGATGATAGTAGTGGACTTTCCTACTATATTGCTCTTGAGATCTCCAGGCTGCTGAAGTGATGATTCAACTGCCCATGTTGCCACACTTTCAGAGGATGAGTCTATTGTTAGTGTTGGCATGTGTAGTTTAGGACGGTCTCTTCAGTTTCTCTGTTATCTGCTTGAGTTAGTATTACAGGATTTTGTTCTCCTTTTATCTAGGTAGATGGCTACTATAAGTAGTTTAGTGTTTAGCTTGCTTTCTTTAGTTGTTTGGATGTCTTCATCCAGGTTTGTAATGGGGGAGCAAACTCTTTTGTACCCAAAGTTTTTGGGCCCGAAATTTTTAGTAACATAATTTTTTACCGACCAAAAAAAAGTTCAATTGCATGATTCTAGTGCATAAAGTGCCAAGTTGACATGTATTCTATTTATTTAAGAATTTTAGTCTGCCTATATGTATAGTATGATGATTACTCAAAACATCACAGTATTTGAATATACTGCTCTGCCAAGTTTCGAATGATATACATGTTGAGTTATAAACTTTAAATAAATAGACATGGTACCATAGAGATGCCAGAGTCAAGTATAAGTAAGGGACAAGATACAATATAGTAAGAGCTTTCTAAGAATAATAAAATAATTGACTTAAGAGCCCTGAACACCGTAGATTCCCTATGAGAGGTCTGTGATGTAGGGATGAAACGACCTAACCTTAGCAGTGTCCAGTATACGGGGGTCGGAACATACTAACAGGTGGTACAAGGGACGAAGCCCTAGTGGAAGTCTCTTTAAAATACAGAATGTAGTGTCCAACATCAACCAAAGATCCTGGTGGAACTAGAGTATAGTAAAGCCAATAGGTGGCTTGACTCTCTACCTGTGTGCTCAGGTTAGAGGAGGAGTCCAATTTTTACAGTAGAATAGGTGTGCCGAGGCCCTGTAGTGGACCAGCGACGTAGTCAGGCTTAGCATTCCCAGGTGTGTTAGCTAAGTCTTATATGGTGAGATCGTAGTTCACTACGAGTCTTCATATGTAGAGTAAACTACTTATGATTAGGGCATAAGCTAAAATATCACATAGGTTTAAAAAATTTCTTATAAGTAAGAAATGCTAAGAAAGATTCGAGTACAATTTCATAGCAGTTGTTCTTAAAATATAATATTGAACATAGTGAGGATTATATTTCCATACTTGTTTATTCCTAATGATGTAGGCTTCAATGTTATTAGTAAGTTTTTGAATATCTAGTCTTTTAATTTGAAATTACTATCTTGTTTTATTTCAATTATCCAAGAATGATAAATGTCTGATTCAGTGCTTTAGACTGCATTATTGTTTTACTCATTCACTGATCGAGTAGGCTCACCCCTCTACTCAAAATTTTTAGGGATACCGTGGGATTGAAGATATCATTGCTTCATAGTAGATCTGCCACAAGAGTTAAGTCTGAGTATAATTAAGTTTAGTCGGTCCCTATCACTCTAGGTCCTTGTAAAGATTTAAGAGAGTTGTAAATGATGATGTATAACATTATTCCTCTTTTATCAATATATGCGAATCAACAAGTCTTATGTGCTTAAAAGTATGAGAAACATAATGAATGTTCATACATACATTTTTACTGTTGAAATCAGATTAGAGAATTCAATGTTTAGATTCCCTTGTAAAGTTAGTTTATGTGGTTCAATGTGAGAAAACAAAGAGTTTGAAAAAGAAGAAAAAGTTAAGGGTGATCTTTATATTATGTTAAATCCTCAATTTATGCCCTAATCTCATGATTAATGGTAATTGTGAGATTGGGGTGTAAGACCCCTCCTCAATTTAACCCCTCAATGTGAGCATCAATTGCTTGGAAGAAATCATGACAACCCACTACATAAATGGGGGATTCAACCACCATTTCAATCGAGGATTACCTTCCTCATATACCAGCTCGGCGTTGATAGACACTACCCTCATTTGAAGCCAAAAAATGGTGTCGAGGGAGACCTAGATCCCGTCATCCTCCACAAATAAGAGAATGATGCCATAAAAAATACAGAATAAGCAACACTGATTAACAAAGACTAGGAGGTCCAAAAGATCCAAAAATGAACCAACAACGACGAAAGAAAACCAACAAAAAAGGGAGAAGAAGTAACGGGAGAGAAGAACCATTGAAACTAGACAACTTTCATATGGATCTAGACACAAAGGGGAGACAAAAATCATAGTGTCTCGTTGAACCCTGACCCCATCTAGGCAAATACTTTCACATCTTGTGCTCACCACTGAGCATCGTAACAAAAGTCCCAAATTTTACAAAAAATCGGCAATTTTTTACAATGTTATACGCTCCCAAATAGTGTTTCAAAAAAAGGCCGCATGGCCCGCGTAAGCGGCCCGCATAGACCTACCCGCTTATAAGGCATATTAGTCGGCGATTTTTGGATAGACGTGTTATCTTGGCCCAAATTAGATTATATATTTATTGATAATATTCTCTTGATGTACTAGTTTATTGTATGTTTTGTACAAGAGACACATGTTTATTTAATGTTTGTTATTTTGGGACTCTAGGACATGCTTACATTTTTTTTGTATGATTTGATTAGTATTGATTGTTATGTGTTTGTGTTAAACCATTTTGTGCATGCTTCATTGGAGTTTATGGTCAAATGATTCTGGAATGCATTCTAAATGGTGCTTTACTTTTCATTGACACTTTATATTTGAATCTATCTCAAATTTTGGGGTATAAATATGTAATGTACAAATTAAATATGCAATTGTGTGATTACTTTATATATTCTAATTAATTTAAAAAAATTTAAAACCGTATATACTTCTAGATATACTCCCGCATACCACATATACTGGATAAGGTGACCTCTCCGCACACATAATGCATACCACTTTTTAAAACTATGTTCCCCAATGTTCATCACGATTAATACGCCAGTTGCCGATTTTCATGATTTTTCATGATTTATCCTGCTTTTTCGCAATTTATACGATTTTTCATGATTCTCGCGACTTTCACAATTTTTCACTTTTAAGTGGCTTGCTCTTTTTTTTTTTTACCAAAATATGTACATAAAAATCCTGATATACACTAAACCTCCAACCCCACACTCCTCTGAACAGTTCATTGATATTGCTAAACTATTTTACACTTCTTTTCCTACCTTTTCACTCACTAAGATTGCATGTTTTTTTTACCTTTACATGCATTAGATATGTATATATATGTGTGTGTGTATATATATGTATATACTTATAGATACAATTTATTCTCAAAATTTTCCGAATATTTGATCGAACTTCGATCGAAATTTATTGATTTTTTCAACTTTTCACGTTTTTTTTTCTTTTCTAAATTTTGATTTCTTCCGACTGGTCGAAAATTTGCTAAATCCCAAACCTGTTACTATGCCACTGAGCAGATGCAACCTCTAACTCATGCCATATGAACACAACCATGGATCTACATCACAAAATGCCATTAGCCACAAAAACACAAAAGGCTAAGATCCACTTTCAGCCAGACAGTTGCTGCATCACCTTCCAGGAGGGCAAAGAAAGAGCCCAGGGGGAGTCAAGAGGAGACATAAAAGCACCACCACCCTTCCTTGAGCTACAAGAGCCCCTTCGCTGGAAACTCTAGGGGCAATCACCAAATCGCTACACCTCGGGCACATTTAGGATGGGCCGCTTCTTGGTATGAATAAAATTTGGTATTAATGAGAAGAGGAATGTTAAAAAAGAAGATAAATACTTATTTGTATTGTTTTTGCTATTCGATATTTTTATGAAGGTCTTTTAGTATTATTTACGTATTACAGTAAAAAACATACAAGTTAGTATGATACATGTATTATTTAGCACTTTGATAATAAAATGACTAGAAAGGTAAAAAAGAGAGCAAGGAAGAACTTTCTGGTATTTTTTATGGATTAGTGCTAAATATACACAAATTCGTAGGGTAGATGTATAAAAAGAGGTGTAAAGTAGATTAAAAGTGGAGAAAATACTTTTTGGTGTTAATATACAAATAAATATGATAATTATCTATCTATCTATCTATCTTCTTTCCAACTCCTTCCTTATATATCTAATCTTTTTCTATTTTCTCCATATTTACCCCCTATGTTCTTTTACCTCCCTCCTTATTTTTTGTGTATGTTTTCTAACGCTATTTTTCTCATTTCTTTTACTCTCTTTATCTCTCTCCATTATTGAAACTAGTTGGTTTCTTTCAAGGTGGTTGAGAGACTGTGGCTTTGAATCTTACTAGATCATTTTGATAGATTACACTTCATGGATAAATCCTTTCCTTTAAAAAAATATATTACTAGAATGTATTAAAATGTCTACAACCATATTTTTCTCTCTACCCCATTGGGTTTACATATAAATAGGTGAATGTGGATGCTTGTAAGGTGATGCCTCAATTTAAATTTTTGGCATGCAAACTTGGTAAGAATAAGGGCCGATCATAATGGTAACATATTACTTTTGTTTTTATTCATAGTAGAAGGAAATATTCTTCATAGCGTGGAACACATTTTTATATATGTTTCATTAATATCACTTGTTTGACAAATTGATGCGCTATCTATTGGGAGTTGCAATTGTTAACCTATAGTGGTCGATTGTCAAGGGAAATCATGAGTTGTTATCAAAACAATATATAATCACTCACTCATCATAACTAAAACACAGAGAGTGTTTTCTCAAAACATTTCAATAATTAACCTTTTAAAATAAGGGCACAAGAAATTCTCATTTATCACTGCAAAACATTCCCCAAGATTTATACCAGAGTACCAAAAATATTTGCAATCACCATGGTAATTATTTACATTCTATTCATCAAAATTTTAATCATAAAATTGTACGAGCTATACAAGACAAGCAAACTAGACCCTCAATATCGGAACCAACTAAAACAAACAACTATATAATATCTTCACCTCTACTAGTGAAGTCATTCTAATTTCTTATTAGGAAGGTGGGAGGATGACTCAACTTCATTACGTAAATTTTGTTAATCAACTAATTAGTTGTTATGTAGGTAAGTGGGTACAAGTTTAAACAAGGAAACTAATTATTAATCAATTATTTGATTGTAAACAATAGTCAAATTTCATTGGACACACACAAACACAACACACACATGTGTGCGCGCACACACACACATGCACCCCCCCACACACATATATATATATATATATATATATATATATAGAGAGAGAGAGAGAGAGAGAGAGAGAGTCAGGCTAGAATACACTCGAGTGTATCCGGAGCGGAATACACTCAAGTAGTTTTCCATGATACAATTTTTTTTTAAATATAATCCATTGATCTTCTTAAACATCTTTTGAACAACTCATACGGAAAATTTGAGCACATTTGGATATGTATAGCTCATGCTATGAAGACCGCAAAATTATGCATTTCAAATTAGTTTCGCGCGTCGATTTTGTAGCCCTTGGATGAGTGACTTACACTCATCCAAATGGGCTCAAAATTTGTATGAAGCCTACTTATAGTATGACGGTGAAGATCAATAGTTTACATTTTGTAAAAAAAATGGTCTTGATATGCAAACACACTTGAGTGTATTCGTGCGATCCGTACACTCGAGTGTATTCTAGCCTGACTCTCTCTCTCTCTATATATATAATACATCCAAATACTTATATATATGTATGTATATATATGTATTTGACGACTATATATATGTATATATGAAGGACAACTAACTAGTAAACCATATTAAAAATTGCTTTTCATCTTATTATTATGCGATGAAATTTGTTGTCTTGTGACTAACCATGAAAACACCATCACATTATAAGAAGGTGCATAACTCAACAACCTTAGCTTAGGCTTTGTCCGATCACCCTAAGGAAAACATCATAATTCAAGTATGCCACAAGGTTAGGTGGGTGTCTATATGTTCCTCACCTCTCATTCCTACTCCATGGTACAATGATGGGTCATTGGACATCTCTTTCTTATATTCACATTCACATTATTCTATTTTCATTCTCATGACTTGATCATTACAAGGTTTGAGGTCTCATCTCCTGTAATGCATCACATTACATCTCTATAGCAATTTGGGGTCCCTATCCCGCTCATCCTCCTCGACCAATTCCCTTACAATTTGTTATTCAAGATTCGATTCACACCAATTTTCTATATCATGGTAATTTTAGTCAAGAGAGAATCCATTTTACTTTCCTTGCACAAACACCGATGAAAGTTCTCATTGTTCATGGATCCTAACTCCATAAATAGGTTTCCTATTTATTCCTTAGGCATATTACTCAACTTAAGGCATACATATCAATAAACATATATGTTTGTCTTGGAGAAATAATATTGAAATATATGAAACCCTAGATCATTCAAGTATAAGAGTATCAAACATTACAAGTTCAATATGTTATGTTAAACATTGAATTCCATCTCATGATGCAATTGTATGATAAAAGTATTTTCAGATAATTCATCTTTACAAATACAAAATTGTACCCTTCTTTCCTTTCCCTCTTCTCTTTCCTTTCATATTTCTTGATTTAGATCATACTAGAAAATCATGGAAGCATTGAAACTGATTTCATTAGGAAACAATAATCCATATTATTAGTGTTCATATATAGGATTAGCAACAAAAAACATATAAGATTCTTGTTTTTGAATTTGGCAAGTTTTCAATCAATATTATTCTTAGCTTGATCAGAAGCTTTGATTTACATTGAAGATGGTGATGCTTAAATATTTTTAATGAAATTATTTCTATTCACATTTTACTATAGAAAAAGTACCTATTTTGTGCTCCTGTTGGTCAAGGTCATCAAAGACCCTAATCTCCTTCTACAATTTGTTATGCATTCTTCTAGGCCTCCAACTATCCCTAGGAAGAAGAAAATAGGGTAATAAGAGAGAACTGATATTCATTTTTGTAATCAAAACAAGGTAAAGTGGCAATAGAGTAGGAGATAAAAATTATTAAATGATTTAAATTCACCACTTATGTGATTTTTCAACACCTTTTTCAGCTCCATTCCCATTCTTGAGCTGAAATCCTACCTTTCTTTAAGAAAATCCCCGAAAAGCTATTGACTATGGTGGATTTCATTGTGGAACAATAGGAGATGGAGGAGAGACATCTATAGGTCTATATGAAGTGGATAAGGTTGATATACAATAAATATATCACTTGTAAAGATATTATTCTTGGATAAAATTTCACTCATGTTAGATAGACTCATTAGTTTTTCAAGTACTATTGCCAATATAACTAATGGGAAATGAGTTGGCTCCTCAACCACTAACACATAGGATCAATACCAGGTCCTCTAGTTGATCTTCGTCGATTTACTGTGTTTGAATGATCATACCGACTAATGGACCACTACTGACTCTCTAAAGCAACCTTTCTAATGCTACCTCTTGGTCACTATTAATGACCACCACATGTTAGTGTCAATTATTAATAAGTTAAATGAAAAGCCTAACTTTTGATAAATTGACTTGAATTGGTCAAAATCTCTAGCTATTTAGTCTCATTACTCTCCTAACTTATGTAAAGGTCAACCAACTAATTAGGCTGACCTTGCCATAGGCCACATCTGGAAGTTCATCCAATTATGTGAACATGCTATTCATATGAGATCACCTACTTGCTTACACTCTCGTTAAGTTTTTTCAATCATATTCTTATGTGCTCACCACGATGCATCATGAATTAGTTTTCTTTATCAATTCAGTATGCAAAACAAAGCTATTCATACAAAACTTGAAGTTCCATTATCATTAAAACACTACATTCATAAGTTCAATGTTTACCTCATTTTACCAGAAAGGGATTATGAAGAAGTTAGCACGCTAATCTAGAACTTGTAAGTGAAACATTAATTATTTGTGCAACTTATAATATCTTAAGACATATCCTCCTCATTTCAAACATTAGTTCCCAAGTAGTTTCTTTATGATGTGATGTATCCATATGACTTTAGCCATCAATATCTCATGTCTTCTCAATTAATGTATTTTATGATCCATGATTTGCATAGGTCCCTTCTCATGTTTCAAAATCCCCAACTATATATACATATGTGGGCTAATAAACTAGTTTTGCATCAGGATGTCATTTTCATGACATGGATACACGAAAAACATCATGGAACTTCTACAACATTTGTGGTAGGGATGAGCATCGAGTTGGGCCGGCACAATCTGACCCACGACCTAGCCCACATAACCCGATCCAAACCCGAATCCAATTTATTATATGGGTGGGCCAAGCCTAAAATTTAAACCCATATATTACTAGGTTCAGGCATGAGATGAGGTAAACCCATGCCCAAAACCCTAAATGCCCAAATTAGGTTTTATGTACATTGTATATATATACATCTATGTTTTTCCTAAGAGAAAAATATACAAATTTCTTAATGCAATATGTAGTACGTATCCAACCAGTGGCAAAATGGATAATATGTAATCCATCAACATGATTAGTGAATTGATACTAGTAAGATAAACATCATTGACATGGATAGACATACTTGATTTCTTTGCTTTAATCTCACATTGTCATTGTAACGAAACATTTTATTGTTTAGCTATGCATATTTTAATAAAAAAATAAAATATGGCATCCATACCTTGATTTGCAATATATATATAGCACTCAGAAAAAGTCATGTTATTATCTCATTAAATAAAAATAAAGAATCAACGAGCTCAATGCATAGTAGATTCCCCTCTTTTTCTCTCATATGCCACATGTAGGAGACACATGATCTTTTGCTCTTCCAACATGCATTTCATTGTATATACATATAGGACGAGGAAGAAAAAACCTTGTAGATTCCATTGATTTTTAGTGTTATACATTCACATGTATGAGAAAATGATTTTTTTCTATTTCAATATCCATTTCATTGCTATACAAGATCACACAACTACACGCTTTGGGAGACCAAAAAAAAGATCACACAACTAAGGTTTACATATTTCGGCTGCATAGATCACTACATATTTTTTAAGGTTGATTATAAAGTATATATCATACTAATTTAGTTTTCATGTTAGCAAGTTAGATCTAGATAAATTTTGTATTGTTATTCAATTTTATATGGGCAAACCCTAACCATATATCCTAGATGATCGAGGAAGTCCTAAGATCAAGTCCATGGTCACATAAAAGATGATTTTTTAATATAAGGAAGGGCTTTAAAATATAGATGGATTTTGAAGTTTCTATTTTACCTATTGGCATATTCCATGTTTGGTTACATATTTAGCTATGTATTTCCTCATACCTACAAAACTTGCAACTATTTTAGGTTTTGATATATATATATACATTAATATATATATATATATATGTATATATATGTATATATATACATACATATATATGTATATATATATGTATATATATGTATATATATACATATATATATGTATATATATAAATACATACATACATATATATATATGTATATATATATCTATGTATATATATGTATCTCTCTCTCTCTCTCTCTATATATATATATATATATATATATATATATATATATATATATATATTACCACATCCAAGGTTCATATCATAGGTGAGTATGAACCATTCCCTTAATCATCTATCTCCATTCATTGTGATTTGGTACAAACAACTTTCCTTTGAAACACAACTAATCATTCTCCAAAAAAGTAATCCTTATCTCTTTCCTTCTTGCATGTATACTTCAATATCTCTAGACCTATTCCCTGATGTTTTAGTATATGCTATCCCAGCTTTGGTTTCAGTTGTAGTTGTGCTCAAAGTCCTTGTTATCCATGAAGATGAATATTCATATCTTGATGCTTGAGCAATATATCTCATCTTATAAAAGCAATGAGATTTGGTTTAAATATCTATATAGATGGAATTTCTTGCTAAACACATATGCCACCATATTGGATTTGTTTAGAAGATAATCAATCATGTATTCATAGTTTTTTTTCCAGTTCCTTTCACATATTTTAAAAATCTTAGATTCATCTCACACAAAACTATACT
This sequence comes from Alisma plantago-aquatica, assembly GCA_963693085.1. Classification (NCBI taxonomy): domain Eukaryota; kingdom Viridiplantae; phylum Streptophyta; class Magnoliopsida; order Alismatales; family Alismataceae; genus Alisma; species Alisma plantago-aquatica. The sequence goes on along the minus strand of OY856410.1, from coordinate 271,519,897 downwards.
TCAAGATCTTTTGGTCAATAATAAATTGGCATGATTCACCTTATAGGTGGTATCAAACAATTGTACTTTATGTAAATCATGTGTGCTATAGTATTCTTCATCTTTCTTTAACTACATTGATCCATAATATACAACTTTACCATATTGCATCCATACACAATCTATGACTTCTCCTAAAGAATCACAATATATCACATACCCTTTCCCCATCTCTAGCAATATGAAGACTTTTTTTGTGATCAGATTCATTTTAGATTCAAGAAAGTTTTCTAAAACTACTTTGTCAATTGGATTTACATCTCCTTTCTTGAAAATATTGTTAAAAGAATGATGATGATACATAATTTATAAATGAATTTCCTATAACATCCTACTAACTCTAGATAACTATGAAACTTAGTTGACATCTTTGGTTGTTATGATTTGAGTACTGAGTCAACCTTGTCAGGATACACACAAATCGCTTGGTTGAAATGAACAATCAAGAATAGTTTACACTATTGGGCGTGGCATGGGGATGACATGCCGCTATGTGTCTGGTCTCAGGGTTTACTCTGCTAGGATGGGTCCAATGTGATCCTTCCCAGGAGAGGTTCATCAATATAAAAAGAACATAATAAATGGTCGAAAATTCTACTCATCAAATCCATGAATGTTATGAGTGAATTGATATGCCCAAACAACATATCCAAAACTCATTTGTGTTTGTACATCTTATACTTTGATCCTCAAATTATGGTAAATTCTTTAGATTCAAATCTAAAAAAAAATGAATCTTTCCATTAGGTAATTAAAATAAACAATCTATTCTAGGCAATGCTTACTTATTCCCGACGTTTCATTTATTGACTATGATATAGTCAATGAATAATTACATTGTTTCATATCTCTTCTTAGTGGATAGGTAGGTGCTCCCTATGTTTATGTACTTGAATGTATAATTTTGTCTAAAATCTCTTGTATTTTCTTCCTTAATTCCCTATTTAGCTAGCACCTTTCAATATTAGCAAACCACTATCCATAGATTAGGCCACAAATAACGATATTAGGTTAAACAATATATTTATAATGTAATATAAAATTCAATTTACATTTTTATATCATTAATACTTGAGCCTTTTTTGAAAAATCTTACAACATTTAGCTTGCATAATAGGATATCAATACTGATATTTCGTGATTTAAGCATATTTTTAAAGACAAGTAAATAGTTTTTGAATTTAATTAACAATGTGAAGAAACTACAAAAATTATATTATCATAAATCTCACAAGATAAATAATAGGGCAAGAATAAGAGACCATCTAATGTCTATCTACTCCTCTAAACATAGCTTTGAAATATTTCTCTTAGGCATAATTGCCTTTTGGATCTTCCTATAGATGTGTACCTATTCATGAAACATTGGTTTATGAGAGTGTGATCTAGAGGCTCAATGCATGGAACATTACAAACTAGTCGTAATAAGGTTGGTGATACATGAAGACAAAGCATCAATAAAAGATCTATGGGCAGAAGGTCCACAATTATTGCCTATCAACTGGAGTTTTGAATCCAATCTACATCAGGTGGAGGAAGGAAGGATATCTATGGGATGGAATAGTAAGAAATGGGACATATATATTCTCCACTCTACAGATCAATTAATGGTGACGATTCGAATCAACAAGGGTAGCTTTCACTATGCAATCCACATGGTTTAGGGTCTCAATAATGAGAGTTGTAGAACCACCCAACAATGACTGACCCAAATTAACATCAAAGATTGCAATCACTTGAGAAAATCATCACAAAAATTTGATGCAAAGCCAATTTCAGATTCCATTCTTAGTAGATTCAATTAGGCAATGGAATTAAGTAGATTCGATGAATTAGAAACTACATTTACATCTGATCCTCCGCACAACAAACTGATGGCCAAGGAGAATGCTGCTTAAAAAAACAATTGTAGCTAGAAAAAGCATGGGAAATCCTATACTGGAAGTGCAGTCATGTTCAATGGATCAAGGACTGAGATTGTAACACTAAGGTTTATCATAGAGCAAATAAGAAGAATCATATGAGAGATTGCATCTGTGCTCTACTCAAGGATGATGGGAATATTACTGAAGGCTATTTTGGCTTATCTAATGGGAATTTCATGGCAAGTTCATGACTTCCTCTCTTCTCCTTGCTTCAATATTTTTATTTATTGCATTAAAAGTTTATAAAAAGTTTATGATTTTGCCTCTTCTCCTTGCATCGACTTACAAATTAAATATAAAAGTAATTAAATACCATATAAATTGCATAAATGAATAAAAAGAGAGAACAAGTGAAATCTCAAATGAGTTGAAAGCAAATATGCAAAACTATATCTAAAATGCAACTAAGAAACATGATGAATAGACATTCATCAGAGGCCCATATGAGGTGGTACATGAAATTATTTCCTTCTTTAGGAATGTAAATAATCAAGGACAACCATCTAGTACATGAGGGCTTCAACCGTCTAGAGTGACTTACAATACAAACTTTAACCTATGTGGTCAAATTTCAGAAGAGGAAATTAAGGTTGTAGCCTTCTCCATTGGATTTCTAAGGCCATCGAGCCATATGGCTTCAATAGATTTTTTCCAAGCTAAATGGGTGACCACGAAGAAGGATATATGTTGTGTGGTACACTTTCTCTTTGTGGGTGGATCAATGATGAGGATGGTCAACTGTGGTTTCCTCCTGCTTATCCCCAAAAAATCTCACATGAAATCACTGACAAATTACAAAATCGTTACCCACTGTTGAGTCTCTACAAGACCCTATCAAAGCTACTCATGATTAGACTCAAGGTGATCCTACCAGATGTGATCTCCCCACCCATTCAACTTTCATCAAGGGGTTCATCTCAAATAGTTACCTTCTCATTGATGAATTCCTTTTCAATTTCAACAAAAAAAACCAAGAAAGCATGTGTCAAGATCGACATCTCTAATGCTTATGACCATGTCAATTGGAGTGCATTATGGGAGGTGATGGACTTTTTGGGGCTCATCAATCATTGGATTGCTCTGATGAAACAATTTATGGAGTCTACCTCATTTCTTGATGTTACATAATGGTGTTACCACTGGTCTTTTAGCCTCTAAAATCTCTTGGCATGGTGATCCACTATCACTTTTTATGTTTATGCTGGTTATGAAAGCTTTGAGTTTTTTGTTCAAAGAGATGGAAGAAGGGGAGTTCTAAAATCTTTTAAGGTCAGCGCCACTCTAGTCCTCTCCCACATGTTATTTTTAGATGGTGTCCTCCTACTTATGGTGGGGCAAGGAAAGCACTTGAGAATGATGAGACATACTCTGAAGAAGTTGGGGAAGTTGACCGTTTATACACTAGTAATATAAAGTAAAAGATGTTCATTTCCAGATCATGTGATGCTAAGAGAGGAAGACTCAAATTGAAGGCTACTGTTGAGGAAGGGTCCTTCCCTAACAAGTATCTATATATTCCTATTACGAGAGGGAGAGGAACTGGGAGGGAATTTTCTACAATCATAAACAACATATGGGAGTTCTTGGACAAGTGGTCTGGCCTAATCATATCCATGACTAGAAGAATTGTCCTCATTTGGTCTATTTTGGCATGCAAGGTAGCTTTCTAGTGTAGACAAGTTGAGCTTCCCTCGTCCACCCGTCATAATGAGAGGGGTATTATTAGTGGCTTCTTGTGGGAAAGAAAAGGACACATTGTGGCATGGTCTATGGCGAGACCACATGCATACAATGGTCTAAATATCTCTAATTTGCATGTCATCACCCACACAACCATATGTAAAAGGATTGATTAATTTCTTTTGCACCCTAATTCCTCATGAACTGCATAGATGAAGAGGTATGAGGGTTCCCTAGATGGTGCAACCACCAACTGCTATAGGGTCTGGAGAACCATGGTGTATAGGTGGATTAATGTTAAGCATAAATATCAGTCCATCAAAATGTCATGGATGAGGTTGGATGATTTTCCTGGACCTTTCCCTTTCTTGGGGCCTCAAGTACCTTGGAACTAGTTTCTTTGGTACCGTTACCATATGCCTAAAGGAGTTTTTGCTTCTATAGAGGTATCATGAGAAAACCTCTCGCTTTTGGTAGGATGAAACACTAGGGTTTAAATACGACAACAACATGTATCTAATGTAAATAGATGGATGAGTCCCATGACAATCTTTTGTGGAACTGTGCCTATACTAAATACCTCTAGTGTAGAGTGACCGTGAAATGTGGATAAGGTGGAAACTCCCCAGATGCAACTTGGATAACAATGTTACTAAGGTTCAAGATAAGACAATGGGGACCATCCCATCAGATGTTTTGGGGGCCTATGCCTTATGGCATATGTACACACACACACACAATAATGGTGTTTTCCTATCTAGACCTTGTCTTTCCAAAATCCAATCCATTGATCTTCATGGTTACAATAATAATAGGCCACATACAAAATTTGAACTCACTTGGATGAGTGTAAGTCACTCATCCAAGGACAACAAAATCGACACACAAAACTAATTTGAAATGCATGATTCTTTCCTCCTTTTGATGCACGACCTATACACATCGAAATGAGCTACAATTTATTATATAGTATGTTCTTATGATATTTAAGAAGATCAATGGTTTAGAATTTTCAAAAAGTTACTGCATCTTTAAAAATGATTGAGGTGTACGGTGCCTTTGGTACACTCGAGTGTACACTAGCTTGACTCTCTCTCTCTCTCTCTCTCTCTCTCTCTCTATATATATATATATATATATATATATATATATATATATATATATATATATATATATATATATATATATATATATATGGTCCATATTTAATACCCATGCGGATAGCTACATTCCCCCTATTTTGGTTACTTTTTTGGAGTTTCTTACTTTTGACGTGTAAAGGGTTACTTTACCTTACAAACTGTTACTTTTTATACATACATAATTAGATTTACAACAACTATAACAAATATATAATTATATATATATATATATATATACTGTGTATTCTGTCCGGATTTACTTTTTTAGTCGTATAGTTACTTTTTTTTATCAACATAGTTACTTTTTGTCCATCGAGTTACTTTTTTGACCATATAATTACTTTTTGGGTGGACGGGTAGTGAAAATCCAAGCTACCCATCGGGTATTGAACGAACGCCCTATATATGTATGTATAGACACACACACAAACTGTAGCATCCCCCAAGTGTAATCTGGAAAACAACATCAAAGAAGCATGGATCATAAAGACCACACTTCAGAAATGTCACAAATAACATATATCATTTGTTGCAATAATAAACATAACTTTACACAGGATATAGATATATTCATTCTCATACATATTCTTTTCAAAAATATTACAATAAGGAAAATAATAATAGTTGAAATAACTAGTAAACTAGTTAAACCTCCTTTGATCTTATAGATGACACCCCACCACGTATTAAATGTGTACATAGATCCTTGTTGTAAGGACCCTGACCTTCATTTCGAGCTTACCCTGTTTGCTTTGCTTAACCTTGGTGCCCTGGTGCTTGCTAATCACCTTTAGTGGTGATTAGGGTTTAGTTGCGCTTTGTTGAGAGTTAGAGGTGCTACTTGCAAATAACCCAAGTCTAGGGTTTGGTAGGCAAGTTTGCCACCTTGTGAGGTGTTCCTCCCTCTCTTTGCTTCCTCTTATGTTGAGAGGAAGGCTTGGGCTCGTTGCTTGAGTTCTTTTGGGCCTCGTTGAGCTCGTTTGGGCCTTGATGTGCCTTGTTTTGGCTTGGTTGAGCTTTGTGTCGCCCAAGATGGAGAGTGTATCGGCCTAGGAGTGTTTGTGTCGGCCAAAAAGTGAGGTGTGTCGCCCATGGTGCAAGTGTTGTGTCACCCATGGTGGTTGACCCAGCCTTGACCTCATTTGTGTCACCACTAGTGAACACTTGGAGCTTGATGCATGCATGTGGCAAGACCTTGGACAAGTGTATGAGGCTTGCAAGAGTGGTGTATTGAGCTCTAGGACAAGTGTCCCTTGGGTGGGCGACACCTTGCCATGCTCTACCTTGTTTTCTCCTCCCTTCCCTTCTATATAGGTGGTTCTTTCCCTTGCTTTGAGATCCTTTGATCCTTTAGTTTCCCTCTCCACCTTGAGTGCACGACACTCCCTTCTTCCTTGCTTGTATCGGCCGATACACCCCCCCTTGAAGGAGCAAGTAGTGGTCGACATCCCTTGAAGCTTGGAGCTCTTCTTCTTCTTTGTAGCTTGGAGCTTTAGGCGGGTTGCATAACTTCTAACCCTAGCTACATTATCTCCTTTCTTGCTTATATGTTGTTGTTAGTTTTTACATCTTTCTTAGTACCCTTGTTTGGCCGATCCTCTTGGTAGTTTTTGGTGCACAATACTCCTTTATCTCTTTGGTCTAGAGGAATGAGTTTAAGCTTCTAGTCTCATGAGCAACACCCCTCTTTCTTGGTCGATTGAGGTGAGCTTGTGTTCTATTTGCTTGAGCAACACTCACCTCTCACCATGGACTAGAAGGGCAAGCTCGATTGTGTTGGACCTTGTTTAGGGTTGGTGTTTTGTGTTTCCCGATGGGTGATAGGTGGTGTGCAAGACCCCTCTTTCTTGGTTGATTGAGGTGAGCTGTCTCCTTGATCCTCTAGGGTTTTGAGTACCTTGTGCTTGAGGAAGGAGATGACCTTGTTGGACGATATCTCTTGACTTAGCATGTTGGGCGATAGGCCAAGTGAGGTGTGCGTTGGCCGAAAGGCCTGTGTTGGGCGATAGGTTGAGGTGTCGGGCGACACCCTGTGTTCCTGTGATGGGCGTCACACCCTTTCCTTTGCTTTGTGTCGGCCGTTAGGCCTTGACCAAGTTGTTGCACATTTTGTGGAGTGTGTTCTCTCTCCTAGACATTAGCCTTATGTGGGTTGTCTTGGTCGACATCACTCTGTAACGGGCATTGCCCGATATGTGCAGAATGCCCGACACCCCACTCCTATCGCACGTTACCCTTTCCTTGTGACGCCGTGTCACGCGCTGGTTGCCTTGGTGGCAATGCAGCGTTGCTTCTTGTTTATATCTGCCGTTATGCGTTGAGTTTTTGGGTAAGGGAAGGTGGCCGAGACACCCCCATATAGTGAGGGTTTCTAGCGCCTTTTGTGAGGGTCTCACGTTTGATGGAAAATAAACCAGTTATATATATATATACCCTTGCCTAAACGTTGGTGACTCCTTGCTCACTTAATGATAATGATGATGGTAATAGTCATGATAATGATAATGGTAGTGGTAATGATAACGCTTGTTCTGTATATCCAACATGACTATATGCATGAAGTAAACATCTTGAGTATCTATATAATACTGAGATGAGGATAAGCATCTTACGCACATGACCACCAGATGATGTATAATCGATAGGTATAACATCTTGAATGTCATCTCATGATAGTAAGCATAGTCTTTATGTTGAAACTATGATTATTGAGTACACTGACCATGAGGCGGAGAGGTCATGGAGTCCGACTCTCCTATTGACCTTGTATGGCACCGGCTTGGGTTTCACAACCGAAGGTTGGATCTGAGCGGTACGGCTCACTTCCTCAGGGCATTATAACACGTAATTTAGTCGGATAGTATTACTGCTTAGGATAAACACGAAACATTGGTTGAGGCCTCGTTTGTGTAGATAATTCTATCATATCTTGCAGTTGCTTATATGTTTCTCATATGTGGTAAATCTCATATATCTTATCTTGTTAATCAAGTTCCATAAAGAAATACTTGAGTATATGCTTTTCATATCTGGTAAGCTTGCTAGCTTGAACAACTTTTCTTATAACTGCTCTTGTTATACTTTTCATCAGTTATCTGCTTTATATATATATATATATATATATATATATATATATATATATATATATATATATATATATATATATATATATATATATATATATATATATATATATATATATATGAGGTTTTGTAGTTTCGGAGGGGAGTTATGTTTCTCACTGGGACAATGTTCAATTGTCTCACTCCGCAGAGTTACACCCTTTTTAGGTGGTCGAGCTAGACGTGGTGGTGGTCGCGGAGTTGCGGCCGAGCAGCAAGAGGAGCAGTAGAAGGCAAGCGATGGATGTGCTGCTGTTTTGGATGTTTTGTAGTAGAGTCTAGAGTCATCCCTGTACTCTCAGGTCCTTGGCGGTGTTTTGACATTGTTTCGTGATGTATAACTGTTGATATTTGTATATCCTGCTGCTGGCCGGATGCGGGCCTTTATGTATGTATAAATAGGTGATGGACTCATGTGATGTCAAGACAGCTGCTACTCTAGGTTGTGGACATGTATCAAGGCTAGTATATAACCTATTTTCTTGCAGGATGTGGACTGGAATGTAATAGTTTCTCAGTTTATTAGTTTTCTGCAATCAGTTTTAATTAACCCATGTTTTTGATAATCTGTGGTTATGGTGATTTCCGTACGTTTTTGCGTAACACCTCACTGTCTGTATGATAGTGGGATGTGTTGCCACAAGTTTGGTATCAGAGCTTTAGGCTCGCTGAGTCTATAGGGATTTAGGACTAGGTTGAGTCTGTTCTTATGAGTTTTCCAGATTTTCTCACAAACATCTTCTGCCTCAGCGGAAGAAAAGCTAAGATGTCTGGAAACCATGAAGAACATGTTGATGAGCACAGTGATGCTGCATCTGTTGATGGAGCTTTTGGGCAGGCACATGAAGATCGGGTGCCTGAGGTCCCCCAACCTAACCCAACCATTCTTGAACATCCTGCTTACCAACAGCTTATGGGGCAGATGATGGCTACGATGAATCTCATGGTTGAGCGATTGCCAGTGCCTCCTCCGAGAGCACAAGCTCCCCATGTAGAAGCATCAGGTATTGGGAAGACCTTTGAGCGGCTTCACCGAGTCGGAGCTTCGGATTATGCTGGAACGGCTGATCCAACATATGCAGATCTGTGGCTGACAAGTCTTGAGAAGGCTTTCCGGATCCTCGACATCCCCGAAGCAGACAAAGTAAATCACGCTGTGTACCTTCTGAAAGGTAGTGCTGGTCACTGGTGGACCATCGAGGAAGAGAAGCGGCCTGGTGAGGTGATCTATTGGGAAGTGTTCCGGCGTGAGTTCGTCAGCAGATACTTTCCGAAGATGTATCTGGATGAGAAGGTCAGTCAGTTTGAGAGCCTGCGCCAAGGAACGATGAACATCACCGAGTATGAAGTCAAGTACATGGATCTGCTGAGGTTTTGTCCTCACATGGCAGCGACAGATGAGGAACGGATCAGACATTTCGAGAAGGGTCTGAGTTCTGAGCTGACAACCCCTGTGTCTGCATTGGAGAATCGAGAGCGGTTTGCTACGTTTGTGGAATCTGTTCGAAGGATCGAACGATTAGTAAGGGAGAAGAGAGAGTCTATGGCTAAGAAAAGACCTGCTCAGTTTTAGGGATGGAGGTTTGGTGGCTTTAAGAAGCCCATGTCTTCATCGCCGTCAGTGATGAGAGATTCTGGTGTACCGTCTCAGTGGTCTCTAAGTAAGGGAAGAGGTTATGTTTCTTCACCATCTAAAGCACACAATACAGCTTCCGTGGCAGTGACAAGGCCATCTAGGCCATGAGTTGATGATAGAGCATGCCATCTATGTGGTCAGATTGGGCCTGCCCAAATAGAGATGTTGAAGTGACGCAGCGGCCGAGGCAGAATCAGCAAGGGTCTGATAGACAGCAGCCCAGTGGTAGCAGAGGGCGAGGATGCGGTCAAGTGTCTCAAGAAGGATCGTCTACTAAAGGAAGCAGAGGTCGTGGACACCAAGCAACGACTCGATTCTATGCTATGAGTCAGCCGGAGGCGATAGTCAACCCACGAGTAGTGACAGGTCAGATGGAGTTATTTCATTCTGATATGTCTTCTTCTTGCTTTATATCAGTTCTGGTTGACCTGGGTGCTACACACTCTTTTATCGCCTATAGTACGCTTGAAAACTGTCGTTTACCTGTTAGCTGTAAGGAGGATAGTTTGTTGTTAGAAACCCCTCTTGATGGTTCCTCGTTACTTCGAGAAGAGTGTCCATCTTGTGTCTTATCTTTCTCGGGACACCGCATTCAAGTGAATCTTATACCACTTGATATGCATGGTTTTGATGTTATCCTTGGGATGGATACTTTAGAAAGGTATAGGGTCATTTTGGACTGTGGTTCCAAGCAGGCTGTGTTTGATGATTCTGGAGAGAAGTGGATCTTCCAGGGAGATAGGAAGATTCTTATGACATGTCTGATATCGGCTATGGCGGCAGAGAAGTTGCTACTGCAAGGATGTAAGGCGTTTGTAGCTCACGTGGTGGATACCATTGTGGTTGCCAAGGCGAAAGGTCCTAGTCTTGAGGAGGTGTCAGTGGTTCAAGAGTTTGCCGATGTGTTTCCTGAGGAGTTTCCTGGTGTTCCTCCACCCTGAGAGATTGATTTCGAGATCAATCTGGTACCAGGAACACAGCCAGTTGCACAGACACCATATAGGATGGCTTCGTTAGAGATGGCAGAGCTTAAGAAGCCGTTATAAGAGTTGCTGGACAAAGGTTTCATCCAACCGAGTACGTCGCCTTGGGGTGCTCCCGTGTTGTTCGTCAAAAAGAAGGATGGTTCGATGCGGTTGTGTATAGACTACTGACAGTTGAACAAGGTCACGATCAAGAACAAGTACCTGTTACCGAGGATAGATGATCTGTTTGATCAGTTGCGTGGTGCTACAGTGTTTTCAAAGATCGATCTACGGTCTGGATATCATCAGTTGAGGATAAAGGCAGAAGACATACCAAAGTCAACTTTCAGGATGAAGTATGATCACTTCGAGTTCGTGGTTATGCCGTTCAGGCTAACCAATTCACCTGCTACTTTCAGGGATTTGATGAACAAAGTGTTCCATCTGTTTCTAGATCAGTTTGTTGTAGTCTTTATAGATGACATTTTGATCTATAGTCTGGACATGCAAGAGCATAAGCAACATCTTCGACAAGCGTTGACCCTTCTTCGCCAACATCAGTTGTATGCCAAGTTCAGTAAGTGTGAGTTCTAGTTGGAAGAAGTGACTTTATTAGGTCATGTGATATCTGCTGAAGGAGTCAAAGTAGATCCGAAGAAGATAGAATCCGTTACAGATTGGGAACAACCAAAGACGCCGACAGAAGTTCGTAGTTTTCTGGGTTTAGCAGGATACTACCGGAGGTTTACCAAGGACTTCAGTACGATCGCGTTGCCGATGACGAAGTTGACCAAGAAGGATGTACCTTTTGTTTGGGATGAACGATGTCAGCAAGCTTTCCAGAGTTTGAAGGAGAAACTGACCAGTGCTCCAGTGTTAACCCTGCCAGAGCCTGGAAAGGGCTATGTTGTTTTTTGTGATGCTTCCAAAAGAGGTTTAGGTTGTGTGCTGATGCAGGAAGATCATGTGGTTTCTTTCACTTCATGACAGCTTAAGAAACATGAGGAGAACTATCCGAATCATGACTTGGAGTTGGCAGCTGTGGTTCATGCGCTAAAGATTTGGAGACACTATCTTTACGGGGAAGTGTGTCAGATCTTTACGGATCATAAGAACCTGAAGTACATCTTTTCACAACACGAGTTAAATATGCGACAACGCCGATGGATGGAGTTGATCAATGATTACGACTGCACTATCGAGTATCATCCTGGTAAGGCGAATGTGGTAGCTGATGCGCTTAGAAGAAAGTCTTCTTCTCTTTCTGCAAAAAAGGCACGGTTAAGTTCTCTGGTATGCCATAGACGAGATATGTTTATTTCTCTGCGACAGATGAATGTGCAGATGGAAGTTTCCTTGTTAGATGGACTTTTAGCATAGATGCAAGTCAAGCCTACATTGAGACATCAGATCAAAGATGCACAACAGACAGATGATGCAGTACAGATGATCAGATCAGAGTTCGACAGCAAAAAGCGTGATGGGTTCCATGAGTCTGAAGATGGGCTAGTTTGCTATCGGGAGAGGATGGTGGTTCCAGATGCTGATGATCTAAGGAAGTTGGTGCTCGAGGAAGCACATATGTCGATGTATGCTATGCATCCATGTGTCACCAAGATGTATCATAGTCTGAAGGACTTGTATTGGTGGCCTGGTTTGAAGAAGGATGTAGCTGAGTTCGTGACTAGATGTGCGGTGTGTCAGCAAGTGAAGGCTGAGCATCAGAAACCGGCAGGTACGTTGCAACCTTTGCTGATACGGAAGTGGAAATGGGATCATATAACCATGGATTTTGTAGTCGGTCTACCTCGGACAACTAGGAATCATGATTCCATTTGGGTGATAGTGGACAGATTGACGAAGTCTGCCCATTTCTTACCAGTAAAGACGATGTATACAGTTGAGAAACTCACTCGAGTATATGTGGATGAGGTAGTACGTTTGCATGGCGTGCCAGTAATGATAGTTTCTGACAGAGGTCCTCAGTTTACGAGTCATTTTTGGGAACAGTTGCACAGAGCGTAGGGAACACAGTTGAGGTTCAGTACATCTTTTCACCCCCAGATAGATGGACAGTCTGAAAGGACTATTCAGACTTTGGAAGATCTCCTTCGAGCTTGTGTTTTGCAGTTTCTAGGCAATTGGGATGTACATCTTAGCTTGATAGAGTTTGCCTACAACAACAGTTATCAGCGGAGCATTGATATGACTCCCTATGAGGCCTTGTATGGAAGGAAGTGTAGATCTCCTTTATGTTGGTACGAGTCTAGTGAATATCAGCTTTTAGGTCCTGAGTTAGTACAACAGACAACAGAAAAGATCAAAGTGATTCAGCAACAGTTGGAAGTGACACAAGATAGGCAGAAGTCTTATGCAGACAGTCACCAATGACCTTTGTAGTTCCAGGTAGGAGACAAAGTGTATCGTAAAGTCTCGCCATGGAAAGGTGTGCTGAGGTTTGGCCGGAAGGGTAAGTTAGCACCCAGGTATATGGGGCCTTACCCAGTCATAGCACGCATTGGAAAAGTAGCTTACGAGTTAGAGTTGCCTTCAGAGTTGTACAGGTTACATCCAGTGTTCCATGTCAGTATGCTAAAGAAAAGTCATCCAGATTCAGGAATAGTGATACAGCCCGTTGAGGTTGAGCTTGATGAAGATGTGACCTACGAGGAAGGTCCTGTGGCGATCCTTGACAGAAGAGTTAATAAGCTGATGAGGAAGGACCTGGTTCTTGTGAAGGTTCTTTGGCATCACCGTGGTGTTGAGGAAGCCACGTGGGAGCTGGAGGAAGAGATGAGGAGAAAGTACCCCTCACTTTTCTCTTCAGATTTCGGGGACGAAATCCCTTAAAGGAGGTTATCTTGTAAGGACCCTGACCTTCGTTTAGAGCTTACCCTATTTTCTTTGCTTAACTTTGGTGCCCTGGTGCTTGCTAATCACCTTTAGTGGTGATTAGGGTTTAGTTGCGCTTTGTTGAGAGTTGGAGGTGCTACTTGCAAATAACCCAAGTCTAGGGTTTGGTAGGCAAGTTTGCCACCTCGTGAGGTGTTCCTCCCTCTCTTTGCTTCCTCTTATGTTGAGAGGAAGGCTTGGGCTCGTTGCTTGAGTTCTTTTGGGCCTGGTTGAGATCGTTTGGGCCTTGATGTGCCTTGTTTTGGCTTGGTTAAGCTTTGTGTCGCCCAAGATGGAGAGTGTATCGGCATAGGAGTGTTTGTTTCGGCCAACAAGTGAGGTGTGTTGCCCATGGTGCAAGTGTTGTGTCGCCCATGGTGGTTGACCCAGCCTTGACCTCATTTGTGTCACCACTAGTTGACACTTGGAGCTTGATGCATGCATGTGGCAAGACCTTGGACAAGTGTATGAGGCTTACAAGAGTGGTGGCTTGAGCTCTAGGACAAGTGTCCCTTGGGTGGGCGACACCTTGCCATGTTCTACCTTGTTTTCTCTTCCCTTCCCTTCTATATAGGTGGTTCTTTCCCTTGCTTTGAGTTCCTTTGATCCTTTAGTTTCCCTCTCCACCTTGAGTGCACGACACTCCCTTCTTCCTTGCTTGTATCGGCCGATACACCCCCCCCTTGAAGGAGCAAGTAGTGGTCGACATCCCTTGAAGCTTGTAGCTCTTCTTCTTCTTTGAGGCTTGGAGCTTAAGTTGGTTGCATAACTTCTAACCCTAGGTACATTATCTCCTTTTTTGCTTATATGTTGTTGTTAGTTTTTACATCTTGCTTAATACCCTTGTTTGGCCGATCCTCTTGGTAGTTTTTGGTGAGCAATACTCCTTTATCTCTTTGGTCTAGAGGAATGAGTTTAAGCTTCTAGTCTCATGAGCAACACCCCTCTTTCTTGGTCGATTGAGGTGAGCTTGTGTTCTATTTGCTTGAGCAACACTCACCTCTCACCATGGACTAGAAGGGCGAGCTCGGTTGTGTTGGACCTTGTTTAGGGTTGGTGTTTTGTGTTGCCCGATGGGTGATAGGTGGTGTGCAAGACCCCTCTTTCTTGGTTGATTGAGGTGAGCCATCTCCTTGATCCTCTAGGGTTTTGAGTAGCTTGTGCTTGAGGAAGGAGATGATCTTGTTGGACGATATCTCTTGACTTAGCATGTTGGGCGATAGGCCAAGTGAGGTGTGCGTTGGCCGACAGGCCTGTGTTGGGCGATAGGTTGAGGTGTCAGGCGACACCCCTTGTTCTTGTGATGGGCGTCACGCCCTTTCCTTTGCTTTGTGTTGGCCGTTAGGCCTTAACCAAGTTGTTGCACGTTTTGTGGAGTGTGTTCTCTCTCCTGGACGTTAGCCTTATGTGGGTTGTCTTGGTCGACATCACTCTGTAACGGGCGTTGCCCGATATGTGCGGAATGCTGGACACCCCACTCCTATCATGCGTTACCCTTTCCTTGTGACGCCGTGTCGTGCGCTGGTTGCCTTGGTGGCAACGCAGCGTTGCTGCTTGTTTATATCTGCCGTTATGCGTTGAGTTTTTGGGTAAGGGCAGGTGGCCGAGACACCCCCTTATAGTGAGGGTTTCTAGCGCCTTTTGTGAGGGTCTCACGTTTGATGGAAAATAAACCAGTTATATATATATATATATATATATATATATATATATATATATATATATATATATATACCCTTACCTAAACGTTGGTGACTCCTTGCTCACTTAATGATAATGATGATGGTAATAGTCATGAATATGATAATGGTAGTGGTAATGATAATGCTTGTTCTGTATATCCAACATGACTATATGCATGAAGCAATCATCTTGAGTATCTATATAATACTGAGATGAGGATAAGCATAGATATGATTTGCTTAATAATGTGTCTTACGCACATGACCACCAGATGATGTATAATCGATAGGTATAGCATCTTGAATGTCATCTCATGATAGTAAGCATAGTCTTTATGTTGAAACTATGATTATTGAGTACACTGACCATGCAGGTGATGCTTAGCCATGAAAAGGCTATGAGAAATATGTGATGAGTAACATCACTCTGATAATTACTCTGGTTGACGAGGTTGTATGTATGACGTGTTTGTCCCATGATGATGATGATGATGTAAACCTTGAGAGGCAGTGGCAGTACATGATAAGGGATTGAGATCCCATGGTATGTGATGATCCTTGAGATGGATCTGGATGGTTGGCAAGAGGCCAAGTGATAACATGTGATGTTGGATCCATGTGATGGATCAGGTTGATGTGATTACAATAATAGCATAATGTTGAGTTTATGTTGTTTACTTTCTGTTATATCTTGCATGTTATATAACTTAGTTGAATCTTGCAATCCATATAAAAGATACTAATTAATCACAGTGAAATATATCATGTAGTTGCCCTGGCCATAGATCCATCATCGTCAGGAATTTGGTGATGGTGAAACGGGTTCTCCTGCGGGTTAACCCGGAGCGCATATTGTTGAATATGCGAGGTTGCTCCTAGCCTAAAGTGAGGAGGTAAGAGTGCAACTTCAGTTGTAGACTCCAGGGTGCAGATTCAGGCCCGTAGCCCATATATGGGAAGAGCGTGGTGAACAGGCCCATGGCTCAGGGTATGTGATATGAGGAGCATGAATGCGTTCATGGCTCAGAGCACGGTGAACAGGACCGTGGCTCAGTTTCACTAGCGCTGATACCTGTACCGAGGCGGGCTAGGCAGAGGGTAGCCTGACCCTGTGGCTAAGACCACTTCAGCATGAGACTGCGGTCCTGCTTGTGTTGTACTCATGCACTGACCATGAGCAGAGAGGTCATGGAGTCCGGATCTCCTATTGACCTTGTATGGCACCGGCTTGGGTTTTGCAACCGAAGGTTGGATCTGAGCGGTACGACTCACTTCCCTAGGGCATAATAACACGTAATTCAGCCGAATAGTATTACTGCTTAGGATAAACATGAAACATTGGTTGAGGCCTCGTTTGTGTAGATAATTCTATCATATCTTGCAGTTGCTTATATGTTTCTCATATGTGGTAAATCTCATATATCTTGTCTTGTTAATCACGTTCCATAAAGAAATACTTGAGTATATGCCTTTCATATCTGGTAAGCTTGCTAGCTTGAACACCTTTTCTTATAACTGCTCTTGTTATACTTTTCATCAGTTATCTGCTTTATATATATATATCTGAGGTTTTGTAGTTTCGGCGGGGAGTTATGTTTCTCGCTGGGACAATGTCCAATTGTCTCACTCTGCTGAGTTACACCCTTTTTAGGTGGTCGAGCTAGACGTGGTGGTGGTCGCGGAGTTGCGGCCGAGCAGTAAGAGGAGCAGTAGAAGGCAAGCGATGGATGTGCTGCTGTTTTGGATGTTTTGTAGTAGAGTCTAGAGTCATCCCTGTACTCTCAGGTCCTTGGCGGTGTTTTGACGTTGTTTCACGATGTATAACTGTTGATGTTTGTATATCATGCTGCTGGCCGGATGCGGGTCTTTATGTATGTATAAACAGGTGATGGACTCATGTGATGTCAAGACAACTGCTACTCTAGGCTGTGGACATGTATCAAGGCTTGGATATAACCTGTTTTCTTGCAGGACGTGGACTGTAATGTAATAGTTTCTCAGTTTATCAGTTTTCCGCAATCGATTTTAATTAACCCGTGTTTTTTATAATCCGAGGTTATGGTGATTTCCGCATGTTTTCGCGTAACACCTCACTGTCTGTGTGATAGTGGGATGTGTTGCCACACTTGTACTAGTCCTTACAAGTCAGATGTCTTTAGCATCTACGCTTGGTCCTTACCTACGAGCATCACACCCCTAACCATGCATTTGAAAAACAGTTGTAAGTAGTTGAGTTTCAGTAAATATATGAACATAACTTAACATAAAGCTTCAAAACGGATATAAACTTAGAATCAATATTAACTATGGCTTTAGGATGCATCATTAGCTTGATTATAAATTTTTATTAGGCCACTTACTCAATGAAATCTATCTAATATGATCTCACAACACCCACGAGGTGTGAAGGTTTCTATATACATAGAAAGTAAATAAGATTGGGCTTGACCTCAATAAACATAAACATCCTGAACACATTGAAAGTGAACAAGCTTCTGAACACAGTAAAAATGAATAAACTTGGTCTTGAACCCATAAAATGGGGGGGGGGCTCATGAGAATGTTCATGGATAAGGAGTATTTATTTGTTCTTAATCTGATATTATCTTATCTTACTTAGGATTTTCACCCATAATTGCATTACTTATCTTAAACATGAAGAGGTATATTCTTTTCACTAATATGATCTTACCACAGATCTTAGTGAATTAAATCTTAATAATATGTGCATATATAAATACCTCTTAAAACATTAAGGTTCTCACATGATAACACATATAACATGAACTTTAAACATGATTAAGTGAGCAAAACTGAATGATTGCAGTATATTGAAACCCAAGGCATGGACCACTTGCCTAGTCCAATAGGAACATTTTTTTTGAGTTAGGAAAGACATTAGTCTCCCCCTCCCTCAAACCCGTGGCAGAGGACGGATGTCCGAGAGGGTGGTAAATTCAAGGTGACTTCTGGGAATCGAACCCGGGTCCCTTCGTGAGGGGGCGCCGTGCTTGACCACTTGGACCACTCCTTTCCTGCTTCAATAGGAACACTTGCTCCTAGATTCCTAATCTCAGAACTTTAGTCTTCATGTAATTATAACCCAAACCCTAATTATTTCTCATAAACCCTAATTATATTAAGTCTTAAATTATGAGAAACCAGAGTCATAACTTTGACTCTAACCTATCCCAATGGCTAGAACTAAAAAACTTGATCAAAAATCATATATTATTCGACCCCATAGGACATACCAATCAAAAAATATAAATTATCTTGTGTTGGATAATCAAGACTTTGATAAACCGTTTATCTCAAAATTTTGGGATCAGATAATCAAAAAATAAAAGATGAATTCACCCTTCGATACAATCTTGAACCATAGGCTTGACATGAAGCATCATTGGAAATTGACTATATCAAAACATACACCAAAAATCACCCTAGGACCTGATTTGCAGCAACCAAAACGTAACACATTAGATTTAGCTAAAAAAATCGGCTCCTTCTTCCACTCGACCCGATCTCATGCTTCTTTCTGCCAGTCATGGGACGAGCTATTTCTCTGGAGCACAAAGTCATGCCACAACTTACTCCGCTTGTGGCCTGTGTGGTGCGGCGTGGGTGTTCCATGCCATCCGAAAGATCTCTTTTTCCCCATCCATGGTCTAAAAGAGATCTCCCTCGGCTCCATTACCCATCCACAGTCTCAAAGAGAATAGACAAAGCTCTCGGATGGTAGGGAACATCCACCCGCACCACCTCCATTAAAGGAGGGGGGAACATGTCCACATTTGAACTATATATCTTAGAACTCATCCAATAATGCACAAGTACTAGCTATAGGGGTGGCAATCGAGTGCGGGTTGACCGAGTTTTGTTTCGGGTCATTTCGGGCCAACACTTTTTATGATTTGTCTAATCATTCATAATTATCAAGTAATCCACGAATTATAATATAAATTAAACCACATTAAAAAATACATATAAAGTTTGTTGTAGTTTGTTTGAGTGTTTTAAGAAAAAAATTATAAAACAATTAGCATAATAGATCATACAAACCAATACAAAATTATGTAAAATTGTCAAAATAAACTTCATGAGTTATGGACTAGTAACTTGATAGGTCATTAGGTGTCTTAAGCTTTAATATTTATAATTTTATTTGAATATATAAATATAGATTTTGGGTCAATCTGGTCAATTCGGATCTAAAATCCAAACCCAGATCTGACCATAAATTAATTTTGGATTATTCAGGTTCGGGTTAGTTTTACATCGGATCAAATAACTTTAGACCCTAACTTGCTTAAAAAGTTGAAATTGGAATCAGGTTTTTTTGGGCGGGTCTTGTTTTGCCAGCCCAACTAGCTAATATTCTCACTGAGTTCGCCTAGGCCAGCTGAATTGGGCTGTCAATGGGTACGGGTAAACCCATTTACCCTTTACCCATACCCTGTAGGGGAAGGGTAAGGGTAAAATATTTTCTTACCCTTAACCCGCTTACCCGTTACCCTCTAACCCGCTATCTTAGTGGGTAAGGGTAAGGGTAAGCCATTACCCATACCCTTTAACCCGCTACCCGCCAATATATATGTATAATATATTAAATGTATGGTCATTGTATTGTTTGAGTCTATGAAATATTTAATATTGTGTGGTCATCATTTTATACAATACATGATATTCTAATCTACTTCTTATGTAGTTAACTTAGTTGTGTGTGCAACAACATTTTGGAGGTGCAAGACATGTGTATAAAGTTAATCTATGCTCCATTAAATACTTGTGTGGTGTAAGACAAATAAGTATATAATAACAAGATTTAATATTTTACTTTACCATTTGATACATATGTGACGTGGTGTTATCTACTTTATTTATTCTTTATTTTTTTGGATGCAAAAATATTTTATATGGTATAAGATGTGTATGTTTCCAACAATAACTCTTTGTGACATATTGTCATTTAATATCATTTTAATGTAGTAATCTTTGTCTTTTGAGAACAATTTATTTGTTCACACACTAATGTTAGGGTACTACAACTTGTATATGCATTCAATACAACACAAACCATTTATATAATGTTATAGAAGATTAATTAGAATCATTTTGGATATTTCAAATCCATTCTAGAGCATCTTGATGTTTCACTTTATATATATATATATATATATATATATATATATATATATATATATATATATATATATATATATATATATATATATATATATATATATATATATATACGGGTTTTCATTCATTGCCCGTGCGGGTAGCATGGATTTTCGCTACCCTGCAGCCAAAAAAGTAACTCTCCTAGCTAAGAAAGTAACTCTGCTGTAAAAAAAGTAACTATGGTGTCAAAAAAGTAACTCTGCTGGCCAAAAAAGTAACTCTGTACAAAATATACAACAGATATATATAAGGATGGGTTTTTTGATTTTGGAGGGGCAAATGATATTATTTTTGGCTCAAATGTTTTGGAGAGCTAGACAAAATAGTGCTCTACAATTTCTAAAAAAAAATTTGAAAAAAAGTGATCGGAAGGGTGGGCGGGTAGCTACCCGCGCGGGAAATAAAGATGGGCCCTATATATATATATATATATATATATATATATATATATATATATATATATATATATATATATGGGATTTATTCACTGCCCATGCGGGTAGCCTGATTTTTCACTACCCGCACATCCAAAAGTGTAACTATATGGTACACAAAAGTAACTCTAAGATCAAAAGAGTAACTATATTGATAAAAAAGTAACAATATGACTAAAAAAGTAACTGCACAAAAAATATACAGTCAGTAAATATATGAACGTATTTTTTGATTTTGATGGGGCAAATGATATTATTTTTGGATGAAATTTTTTGGAGAGCTAGATAAAATGCTCCTCTACAATTGCAAAAAAAAAGTGACAGGAAGGGTGTGCGGGTAGCTACCCGCTGGGGTATTAAAGATAAGCCCATATATATATATATATATATATATATATATATATATATATATATATATATATATATATATATATATATATATATATATATATATATGACCGTTTATTTAATACCCACATGTGTAGCCTGGATTTCGCTACATGACATCCAAAAAAGTAATTATTCTGACAAGAAAAGTAATTCTGCTATCAAAAAAAGTATCTATGTTGATCAAAAAGTAACTATACGACTAAAAAAGTAATCCCGTACAAAATACACAACAGATATATATGTAACCGTGTTTTGAAATCTGATATTACAAACGTAACTATCTATGCATGAAACTCAACACAGTTTGCAAGGTAAAGTAACCCTTTACATGTCAAAAGTAACCAACTTGAAAAAAATAACCAAAATGGGGGGCGAGTATTAAAAATGGACTCTCTCTCTATATAAATATATATATATATAAATAAATAAATATAAATAAATAAATAAATAAATAAATAAATAAATAAATAAATAAATAAATATATATATATATATATATATATATATATATATATATATATATATATATATATATATATATATATATATATATATATATATATATATATATATATATATATATATATATATATATATATATATATATATATATATATATATATATATATATATATATATATATATATATATGCTGTTCATTCGTTACCCGCGTGGGTAGCCAGATTTTCGTTACCCGCTGGAGTAACTCGGGATAAAAAATGTAACTATATGGTACACTGGAGTAACTCTTCTGAATCAAAAGTTTGAGTAACTATATGGTATGCTGGAGTAACTCTGGGAGCAAAAGAGTAACTGTGCAGAAAATATACAGTCAGTAAATATATGGACGAGTTTTTTAATTTTGGGGGGGCAAATAATATTATTTTTGAATAATATTTTTTGAGGAGCTAGATAAAATGTTCCTCTACAATTGTGATTTTTTTAAAAAAATGATGGAAAGGATGTGCGGGTAGCTACCCGCGCAGGTATTAAAGACAATCCCATATATATACGTTTTAGCTAAGAAATTATTATTAATATTAGCACAAATTTGAAGAAGACATAAATTCCCCACTTTACCCTTACCCCCTATAGGTAAGAGGGTAAGGGTACCCTATAGGTAAGAGGGTAAGGGTAAGGAGAGGATAAGGATCCTTATAGGTAAGAGGGTAAGGGTAAGTAGAGGATAAGGATATTGGTAGAGTGGGAAATTACCCATATCTTTACCACCTAAGGATAAGGTTAAGACCTTACCCTCCCCATTGACAGCCCTACAGCCGAAGATAAAGGAGTCAGCAGCAGATGCTCTTAGCCAACAACACGACCACGACCTGCGTGGTTGCGCAAACAGGGTTGTAGAGTTGAGAAATCGGAGACAAGAAACAAAGAACTGAAGTCGGGTAGTTGGGATGGGTCCAATTACGGAAAGATCAAACAAGACTATCTGGGTGTTTTCTGCCGAAGCAGCACCACCGCAACATCGGCAACTGCGGCAAGAAACCCAGAGTTTATAGTCATAGAAAGACTGAAACACATTGAGGGAAAACACTGACGAAGGTGAAGCTTGAGGTAGCAGACTTACTGGAAGTTTAATTCGATGGTGGTGTCTTGGAGGAGGCTGGACCAGTATCCCCTCGCCACGGATGTAGTGCAAGTTCGCCAGTTTGTCCCAGGGTAGTTGAACTGGAATTGGCTTGGCTGCATAGAAGGATTTCTAAGGGTCTTAACTTGATTCTCACGCTGTTGGGGATCGACACCATGGTCGTATTATTCGTCTGAAACTCACATTCGGAGGAAGAATAAAGGGGTAAAAAGGGCATTTTCTGGAGAGAGGGAGTTAGGTTTTATATACTGGAATAAATGGATTCGGAAGCGCCTCCTGGTTTGATTGGGACACTCGTTTTGTGACGAGGAGCACCAGGACTCGAGGGAAACATGGGGAGAAATGTGCGTGTTCGTGATCGGACAGTCTGAAGGTTGAAGGGGACTCCTCTGGATGACTGAGATGTGGCGTAATCAACCCAGCCATGATCTGACGGCTCAGCAATGTCCCATGTACAGTAACACATTACAGGGCGCGTGACAGCGGGACTTTTGCCCAAAAAACCATGAATATGCGAATCAAGGATGCATAGTAGGGCTGTCAATGGGTAAGGATAAACCTGTTTACCCTTTACCCATACCCTGTACGGTAAGGGTAAGGGTAAGGGTAAAGGATTTTCTTACCCTTTACCCACCTACCCTCTACCCTCTAACCCGCTACCTTAGTGGGTAAGGGTAAGGGTAAGCCATTACCCATACCCTGTAACCCGCTACCCATCAATATTTATGTTTACTATATTAAATGTATGGTCATATGTTGTTTGAATCTATAGAATATTTAATATTATGGGGTCATCATTTTAAATAATACATGATATTCTTTTCTACTTCTTATATAGTTAAATTGGTTGTGTATGCAACACTATTTTAGAGGTGCAAGACACATGTATATAAATAGGCTATGTACATTAATTAATTTGTAGTGTAAGGCAAACATGTATATAATAACAAGATTTAATATTTAATGTATCATTTGATACATATGTGAGGTGGTGTTATCTATTTTATGTGTACTTTATTTTTTGGATGCAACAACATTCTAGAGGGTATAAGATATGCATGTTTCTAGCAATAACTCCTATGGAATATTTTTCTTTAATGTCATTTTAACATACAAGCCTTAATCTTATAGGAATAATTTATTTTTTCACACACCAATATTAGGGTACTACCATTTGTACATGCATTCAATACAACACTTGTAGAATATTACTTAGAAAATTTTGGATATTTAAAAGCTATAATGGAACATCTTGATATTTCACTCAAATATATGAATGTACTAGATCATTATTGTTAATATTACTGCAAATTTTAAGATGACATATAAATTCCCCACTTCACCCTTATCCTCCCCATTTACCCTGTGGGTAAGAGGGTAAGGGTAAGGGGAGGGTAAGGATATTGGTGGAGTGGGTAATTACCCATACCCTTACCTACCAGACTTGGTGGGTAAGGATAAGGATAAGACCTTACCCTCCCCATTGACAGCCCTAATGCGTAGCTTATAATGAAACCCAACTATATGAAATCGACCCCATAAATTGAAATAAAGGTCATTTGGGTCCTAACTATATAGAAACTTTCCAAAAATCATTTTAAGGGTCAAACAAGGTCAAAAAGCTTTCAAACTTTAGCAATAGATATCGTGAATTACGTAAGACACTGTGTGTGTTTATATTTCCAAATTGTCAGCTGAAAATCCTAAATAAATAAATTAGGTTTAAACTTGTATAATTCTAGATAAATCATAGGAATAACATTATTGTGCAACAATTGGCCATGATGTTTGTCTCATCATGCTCTTACTCATTAAAGTTTTGTTGCAAGACTTATTGCGCTCCCATGAGGCATACATTAACACATTGATCTTTCTAATCTTAATGAAGGTCATAAAGTGTATAACACTTCCTTATACATGCATAGACCAATTGGAGATGTGACAATCCTCCCCTCCTTAAAGAATTTTCATCCTCCAAACTTAAAAATTAAATATCTCTAGATATTTATTAGATAAAACCCATCATACTAGATTCTTGGTTATGCATTACACAATTCAGAGTATACACTATAGTGCCAAACTCAGAAGGACTCCTAACTAATCCAGGTCATTCTATCTTCAAAACTACCACATGCCTACTCTTACTCAAGCGTACTACGGACTCCATGTACACATTTTACCATATGTCTCATTAGGCGAATGTATTGATCATGTGATGTCACCTTAAAGTCATTTAGAACTAAGGTTATGGTCAAGAGAAACCATTATAATCCATTCATGATAAAAGCTTCAAAAATCTGTTACTATCCATTATGAATGCTTAACATCACATGAGGTACAAATCCATACATGTACTATTAATTTATCAACTAATATGAAATATACATCACATAAATCCATCATACTTATACTTCGTTTAGTTTTAGACTTAGAAGACATTCAGTCTATTAGGATTCACTTCTTAAAATTAAGTTGTTTTACACCAAAAAGCATGAGTTCAACTGCTATCTCAAAACTCCACTCTCAAACTTAGTCTCAAAATTTCCATGCGAGGTCTACCTTTTTGTATTATTTCAAATATGATCCAATTTAGTTGTATGTGTAACACCCTCCCTAAGCACACACATGCGCATAGCAGAAGCAACACCGAGTCATCCATAACTCATGTACTCAAGGGGCATTACATAAAACTGACAATCATAACAACAATATAATCAATCACACAAACTAAAGTATTAAAACATTCTCATGAATGTTCTTACAAAAGTAACATAAATGTTATTGCATGAAAAAATCATTTAATTTCATGAGTCTCTACTATAAACTTCTAAACATTTAAAATAGATAGTTGAGCTTATAAACCTGAGGATCATCTTATAGTTGGCACCTTACCAGATCTTATCCTATTCTATCCTTGTGTTTGAGACTTTGGGATCCATAGTCAAAATATACTCCGACTTTTTGAAAAAGTCACGTTTAAAACACAATTTTTTCCCTAGACGTATCAAACAGACGAATAATTCCCAGTTTGAGCATAATCACAATATATTACGTTTTATTCCCGTATTATTCACCAATTTGACGTTTTCTTCCCGTTTTCTACTTTTTTTATGGTACTTTCTCATTTTATATTATTTAAGACTAACTTGATTTGAGAGAGTGTGTGTGTGTATATATATATATATGTGTGTGTGTGTGTGTGTGTGTGTGTGTGTGTGTTTGTATATGTAAATACACACACATATATATATATGTATGTATCATGTATGTATGTCTGTGTTATATATGTTGCAAAAGATGTAGAGATATGTACTTATATATCATGCACTATATGTATTGTGTTATATATATGTGCAATACACACACACACACACACACACACACACACACACACACACACACACACACATATATATATATATATATATATATATATATATATATATATATGAATCATCTGATCTTTTGCCGAATTTTTCCCGAATCGTTGACCGTATTTTTACCGTACATTGACCGCTTTTTAATCGAATTTCCCACATAATTCTCGAATCCCGAAATTTTCAGCTCGACCGAACGTATCCTGAATACCGAATTTGTGACTATATTGGGATCCACTTCGCTCCTGCTTCTCACCTGTAGACATCTTGTCCCGAGCCATGCATTGGAAAAATGGTTGTTAGCGTAAGTGACATGAAATTTCTAATATACATATTACTGAAGAGATAAAATGCTAGAAAATATCTTTGAACATTATAAACATGAAACTAACATTAAACTTTGTATAAGATCTAAAACACAAATAAATATTCTTTCTTTAGCTTATCTCTTATCTTTTTACTTTATCTTTCTCTAGAAACCTGTACTCTGGTACCTAGGTCTCATGACCTGCACTAAGGTGCCTGGGTCACATAACCTGCACTCTGGGCATGGTTTATGTCTCTGAATAGGCCTGCACTTTGGTGCCTGGGCCACATGACTTGCACAAAGGGCCTGAGTCATATCTCTCTTATCTTAATCTCTTTCATTATACTTATAAATGAGATTATATACATTCTCTAAACTAAGACATAATTTATTTATGACTTTTATCTAACTGTGGCCACTATTATACAATAAGTCCTCCTTTGTTTACACCAAAGTGTCCTCTATGGTGCAACACATCCTCTGTTGGCACTATGTGCCCTCTGTGGTCACCGAAGTGTCCTCTATGGTGCAACACACCCTATGTTGACACAACATGCCCTTTGAAATGGAGTAAACACTCCTCTAAATTGGCAACAGATGCCTCTGAATTGTACCAAGACTCTCTGAATGAGGACTTATCATATAATGTATTATGTGAAGGTTCTAAATTAATTGTCTTAAGTCTAAGCTTACTAAATTCTTAATCTAGACTTATCTAAAACTGAATACTAAGTATAGAACATGTAATGAACTCTAAATCAGAATCTCTACCTTTAAATTCTGAACTGAATCTATATTTGAATGTGAATATATGTCTCAATTACTACAGAATTGATATTGGGTCTCTAACCCTTATCATGTATTTTTATTCAAAATCTGGCTACTCACACAATGAGTAGTCTAAGTCTGAATTTAAATATAATATCCTTATTATCTGGATAATCATTAATCTAATAATTCAATCTGATAGGAATGATGTAACTACTTTTGATACTAAATATATGACAACTAAGCCAAAAGACTTAGGGAAAGGATATAAACTAAATATGGAAATACGATGTATATGAGAGTTCTCAAGTATCAAATATATAAAATAATGTGAATTTTGACAAGGTAACTCAATTTCTATAACATCCCATTCATTCTGATCTCGATACATTCATATGAACTTAAATCTTAAATCTTAAAGTAGAAATCATATAGTCTCATTGTGCAACTTAATCATGGCTTCATGTCTCATAATTTGATAATATCATCATAAACTCATGTTATAGTATATCCTAATCCCAATAGTACATTTATCTTGGAAATCGGGCCATGGTATACCATGTGCAACACCTATATTCTCACATAATATTTAACTTTTAAAAACTAATCTCTCTAAGGAATCTATTTCACTTCTTAATTCTTAGATCACTACTTATATAAGAAACCTTGATGACATGTTCCTACTTGAATTCTTAGCACACAATTATATCTATAAATGAGGGGAATCTTAACAACATGTTATACTTGAAATCTCAATACATGATTACATCTATATATAAGGGACACTAATCACATATTTGTACTTCAAATCCTAATACATGGTTATATCACATAACCATGGAAGGATGTCACTCCTATTTTTTCATTTCATATTTTGTAGTCCTGAGTATCCATATGGAACATCTCTAAGGGATATGATAGAAATATATCCTCTTATCCTTCTTATGAACTTAATTCATGATCTAGAATCATTCCATAAAACATAACTACTTAAGGTATTGAGTATATGAAATTCTACAGTACATACAATCTTTCTTGCAATATTTAAACTTAGAATGTTGGACATGAAGGCCACAATTAAAAAGTATGTAAATGTACTTGGTTTGATAAACATAAATACTTATGGGAATGAACCACTTACCTATGTCAAAGAGGATAAAAATCTTCATCTTGAATTCTTCTAGTCGGGTCTAAAAACTAAAAAGACACTTCCTATCATTAAAACCCATCTGAATCAATTATTGTTACTCATAAATCCCACCACTACAATGTAATTTAACTTCTAGAGTTTTTCCTTAATACACACTTGTAAATCAAAAATATCTTTCTAATCACATCTTCATCTCCAATCACACCCTACACAATCTTATGTCATGCATGCATGCATACCCAACACATCATATAAGATCAATGAAATTTCTAAATCATGAGTTATCATATCATCATTTATGCACATAATCCACATATCTAACTTTTCTTAAATATAATTACCTTATGTAGGTATTTCCAGAGTCTGAAATCTCCTTCAAGATGTTCCTTGTATCTCAATGTTTCCAATGAGCCCTTATACGTCCTATTCTGACAATCAAATCAATTTCCATGAATTCCTAAACTATCTTAATCAAATTAATATGTTACATTCTTTATTACCTTGCTATTTAATTTCCTTCATGCTTGATGGGCCTTGTGGCCGGCGGCCCAGTAGGTTAGGAGCCCATAATCCGCTCCTCTCCCCTCTCACTGTGACACGAGCAGGAAACAACACCCCTATTTTACCGTAAAAAATAGGGCGCCGTCCATGGGGGTTCTTCCCGTTCCTTGTCCACCAACTCACAATCGAGACAACAACCCACCACACGCCCAACAAAGACTAGCCGTTCGGTGTCTCCTCACGACATATACACACGGAAGGGGATCTGCGAATCCCCTATTCCATGCCCAAAATAGGGCACCGCCGATCAGCTTCTTCAGAGAGCTCCATGGTCAACACTTAGGCCACACCACTCATGCCCAACCCTCCATCGACTTTGATCGTGCCCCAACAACCAGAGAGGCACCATCTTTGCATTCGGGTTGGTCACAATCAAAGATTCCTCATTCCAAGCACTCATAGCCATCGCCACTCGCCCTTCCGGCTTCATGGCTACAACCTTCTTCTCGAACTCATCTTAGACTAAAACCCTAGATGATTTTACTCGCCGCCACCATGCCAACAACTGAGGCTTTATAGCCTCCATACTTTCTTAACAAATTCCACCCAATGGCCTGATTCAATCTCTACTAGAGTCCCTATTCTTTCCAAAATGGGGACTCTATATAACCATTTTCTTTTGCAAATGAGCGTTTTCTAGTGAACCATACCAGACTCAAATGAACCAAAAATTTGGTCGTGACCCATGGGTTCAACCTTCAATTCCCTTGGTTCAATGATAAAAGGGCTTTAACACAATACATTGTTTCTAATTCCTTTTAATTTTTCTATAGGCTACCCCTTACGACCATTTGGTCCTAGAACTTTCCCAACACATCATACAAGTATTATATTCTTATAGAAATCCTCATGACCTAAGTCAACAAATTGAATCACTAAAATCATATCAACTCTTATACATGTCTTTGATAACATAGAATCAATCCTAATTTTCATGACCACATACATTTGAGAGTCTAATTTAGCAAAAGAATAAGGTACTCTTAGGTATGTTATGTAATCCATTGATAATTAGAATGCCCTCAAACTCTAGAGAAGCCTTATTATCATCATATTAATCAACCTTAAATTTGTATGATCTTTCTAGCATCCCACGATGATCAATTCACCAAAAACTCATTGGGCTCTAGCTACACATAATTAGACTATAATACATGATAAAATATGTAAAACTTGACCCACTCACATAACTAGGGCTTTTCTTAGTAGTATTTTCATTCACAATAATATTTAACAAAAATTTGGGGTGTGACAATTCTACCCACCTTATTGGGAATTTCATCCTCAAAATTCAATTAGTTTACCCATCTTAGGGTTTCACATATCCTATGCATACTAGTCTTTAATTTTGTCTCTAAGGAATATGAATGCATTCAAGGTGTGATCTTCACATGATTAAACCTCTAAATGTGACTCATATTTGCTGATAATACTAATGGAAAACATCATCATTTAACATGGAAAGAAATCTATCTTGCCTCTTCCCTGGGATTTGATTTAGGTTCCAGTTCACTTAAAACAAAATTACTTATCTATGCCAAAATATCTACCCTTCATATACATAGTCTTACTATGTGTATGATTAGGTTTAGGTGACTATATGTCTCAACCTTTTAATGCCAACACTTGTTTTCTTTGTCTCCTTTGGATTCATGCCGGTCAATCATATATTCAGAGGTGACACGTCAAATCACACTTATCTTGGCACTTCCTCGTGCACATGTCCCATATTGCATGCACTTGAAAGGACAAGACAAGCATGATTATGCACATAACATTCTCTCTACAAAACCCCATAAGCCTGTTTCACATACTACAAACATGTGGGAAAAAGATATAGAATGATGTATACAACTATAGTGTTAACATAAAAAGTGTAAAACATCTAGGCACATAACCCTAATCCTTATCTAAACTTTTGTCTCATATTTAGAGATCTACTTACATTTCTAATATCTTTCACTTACATCTTCTATATATAGGGCTACTAGTTATCTTTCTAAATTGGTACTCTACTCTAGCTTAAGTTCTTATAGGGAGATCTTAAGTAAGAACATGATAACTCATCTGGTGGCCATCTATAACCTCGCTCTGATACCATTTTGTAACACCCTCCCTAAGCACACACATGAACATAGAAGAAGCAATACTGACTTATCCATAACTTGTGTACTCAAGGGGGTACTACATAAAATCAGCATTCATAACAACAATATAATCAAAGTGAAGTATTAAAACATTCTCACGATTGTTCTTACAAAAGTAACATAAATGTTATTGCATGGAAAACTCATTTAATTTCATGAGTCTCTACTCTAAAGTTCTAAACATTTAAAATATATAACTGAGCTTATAAACCTAAGGATCATCTTATGGTTGGCATCCCACCAGATCTTATCCTGTTCTATCCTTGTGCTTGAGTCTTTGAGATCCACTTCGCTCCTACTTCTCACCTGCGGACATCTTGTCCCCATCCATGTATTGGAAAAATGATTGTTAGCGTAAGTGGCATGAGTATTCTAATATTCATATTGCTGAAGAGATAAAATGCTACAAAATATCTTTGAACATTATAAACATGAAACTAACATTAAACTTTGTATAAGATCTCAAACATAAATATATCTTCTTTCTTTAGCTTATCTCTTATCTTTTTACTTTATCTTTCTCTGGAGACCTGTACTCTGGTACATAGATCTCATGACTTGCACTAAGGTGCCTGGGTCACATAACCTATACTCTGGGCCTGGTTTATGTTTCTGAATTGGCCTGCACTCTGGTACCTGGGCCACATGACTTACACAAAGGGCTTGAGTCATGTCTTTCTTATATTAATCTCTTTCATTATATTTATAAATGAGATTATGTACATTCTCTAAACTAAGGAATAATTTATTTATGAATTTTATCTGAATGTGGCCACCATTATACAATAGGTCCTCCTCTGTTGACACTGAAGTGTCCTCTATGGTGAAACACACCCTCTATTGGCACTACATGCCCTCTGTTGACACCAAAGTGTTCTCTATGGTGCAACACACCCTCTATTGGCACAATGTTCCCTTTGAAATGGAGTAAACACTTCTCTGAATTCACAACATATGCCTCTAAATCATCCTGGGACTCTCTGAATGAGGACTTATCATATAATGTATTATGTGAAGGTTCTGAATTAATTATCTTAAGTATAAGCTTACTAAATTCTTACTCTGGACTTATCTGAAACTGAATATTGAGTACAGAACATGTACTGAACTCTAAATCTAAATCTCTCCTCTTAAATTCTGAACTAAATCTATATCTGAATGTGAATATATGTCTCAATTACTACATAATTGATATTGGGTCTATAACCCTTATCATGTATCTTTATTCAAAATATGGCTACCCACACAATAAGTAGTCTAAGTCTGAATCTAAATCTAATATCCTTATTAAATGGATAATCATTAATATAATACTTCAATCTGATAGGAATTATGTAACTACTTTTGATACTAAATATATGACAACTAAGACAAAAGGCTTAGCAAAAGGATTTGAACTAAATATGGAAATACAAAGTATACGAGAGTTCTCAAGTATCAAATATCTAAAAGAATGTGATTTTTGACTAGGTAACTCAATTTCTATAACATCCCATTAGGTCTGATCTCAATACATTCATATGAACTTAAATCTTAAAGTAGAAATCATATAGAGTCTCATCGTGCAACTTAATCATGACTTCGTGTCTCATATTTTGATAATATCATCATAAACTCATGTTACAATGTATCCTAATCCCAATAGTACATTTATCTTGGAAATTGGGCCATGGTCTACCATGTGCAACACCCATATTCTCACATAATATTTAATTTTTAAACACTAATCTCTCTAAGGAATCTATTTCACTTCTTAATTCTTAGATCACTACATATATAAGAAACCTTGATGACATGTTCCTACTTGAATTCTTAGTACACAATTATATCTATAAATGACGGGAATCTTAACAACATGTTCTTGAAATCTCAATACATGATTACATCTATATATAAGGGACCCTAATAACATATTTGTACTTAAAATCCTAATACATGGTTATATCACATAATCATGGAAGGATGGCACTCCTATTTTTTATTTCACATTTTGTAGTCCTGAGTATCCATATGGAACATATCTAAGGGATATGATAGAAATATATCCTATTATCTTTATTGTGAACTTAATTCATGGTCTAGAATCATTCCATAACACAACTACTTAAGGTATTGAGTATATGAAATTCTACATTCATAAGCACATAAAATCTTTCTTGCATATTTTAACTTAGAATGTTGGACATGAAGGCCGCAATTAAGAAGTATGTAAATGTACTTGGTTTGATAAACATAAATACTCATGGGCATGAACCACTTACCTGTGTCAAAGAGGATAAAAATCTTCATCTTGAATTCCTCTAGTCGGGTATAAAATCTGAAAAGACACTTCCTATCATTAAAACCCATCTGAATCAATTATTGTTACTCATAAATCCCACCACTACAATGTAATTAACTTCTAGGGTTTTTCCTTAATACACACTTGTAAATCACAAATATCTTTCTACTCACATCTTCATCTCTAATCACACCCTACACAATCTTATGGCATGCATGCATTCATACCCAATACATCATATAGGATCAATGAAATTTCTAAATCATGAGTTATTATATAACCATAATGCACATAATCCACATAATCCACATATATAACTTTTCTCAAATAAAATTACCTTATATAGGTATTTCCAGAGTCTGAAATCTCCTTCAAGATGTTCCTTGTATCTCAATGTTTCCAACGAGCCCTTACACACCCTATTTTGACAACCAGATCAATTTCCATGAATTCCTAAAGTATCTTAATCAAATTAACATGTTACATTCTTTGTTACCTTGCTATTTAATTTCCTTTAGGCTTGATTGAGCCTCATGGTTGGTGGCCCAACAGGTTAGGAGCCCATAATCCGCTCCTCTCCCCTCTCACTGGGACACGAGTAGGAAATGACACCCCTATTTTACCATAAAAATAGGGCACCATCCATGGGGACACCGTTAGGGGGGTTCTGCCCGTTCCTTGTCCACCAACTCATAGTCGAGACAACAAACTACCTCACACCCAACAAAGATCAGTCGTTTGATGTCTCCTCACGACAGATGAACACAGAAGGGGATCTGCAAATCCCTTGATCCACGCCCAAAATAGGGCACCACCGATCATCTTCTTCGGAGAGCTCCATGGTCGACACTCAAGCCACACTTCTCATGCCCAGCCCTGCATCGACTTCGACCATGCCCCAACAACCAGGGAAGCACCATCTTTGCATTTGAGTTGGTCAGAATCAAAGATTCCTCATTCCAAGCACCCACAACCAGCGCCACTCACCCTTACTGCTTCATGGCTACATCCTTCTTCTCGAACTCGTCTTAGACTAAAACCCTAGATGATTTTACTCTTCGCCACCACACCAACAACCAAGGATTTATAGCCTCCATCCTTTGTTAACAAAATCCACCTGATGGTCTGATTCGATCTCCGCTAGAGTCCCTATTCTTTCCAAAATGGGGACTTAAGATACCCCTTTTATTTTGCAAATGAGCGCCTGCTAGTTAACCATACCAGACTCAAATGAACCAGAAATTTGGTCGTGAACCCATGGGTTCAACCTTCAATTCCCTTAGTTCAATGATAAAAAGGGCTTTAACACAATACATTATTTCCAATTCCTTTTAAATTTTCTATAGGCTACCCCTTGTGACTATTTGGTCATAGAAATTTCCCAACACATCATACAAGTATTATATTCTTATAGAAATCATCATGATCTAATTCAAAAAATTGATTCACTAAAATCAAATCAACTCTTATACATGTCATTGATAACATAAAATCAATCCTAATTTTCATGACCACATACATTTGAGAGTCTAATTTAGTAAAAGCATAAGGTACTCTTGGGTATGTTATGTAATCCATTGATAGTTAGAATGCCCTCAAACTCTAGATAAACCTTATTATCATCATATTAATCAACCTTAAATTAGTATAATCTTTCTAGCATCCCATGATGATCAATTCATCAAAAAGTCATTGGGCTCTAGATACACATAATTGGACTATAACACATGATAAAATATGTAAAACTTGACCCACTCACATAACTAGGTCTTTTCTTAGTAATACTTTCATTCACTATAATACTTAACAAAAATTTGGGGTGTGACAATATGCATTCCTACATCAAGTGATTCCCACTTTCCTATCTTATAACCAAATGCTACATTGACTTAGGTTATAAAATGACTTTTGGTGTGGTTATGATCTCAGAGTCTTGATTACTTTACAGGTAGTAAGAATCATTGACCATCTTACTAGGGGTTCTCAACTTTCTTAACACTATGGTGAAAACCCTATCTTATCCTTTTCACAAGGAATTGAGCTAGGGATCCACCCAAAACTATAAGTGTTGGGTCAAGATTTATTGGGGATGGGCTTTCCTTCTTGACTTATAATACGCATTATATATCATCTCATGATTCATTATATTAGCATCACCTTATTACTTATAATTAGTTAGTATCCAAAAGTGATATCTCCACATAAACTTGCATTGAACTGCTTATTGCTCCTACAAGCTCATCACACTCAAGTTCTCATTGCACTCAAATTCTCATTAACTTCAGAGGACCGCTAAGTTAACATTACTTTCTTAACATTACTGTAAATAGTTTTATCCATCTAACCATGGCGCCCTTAGATAGACAAGCCCAACACTTGTAATTATCATCTTACCAAACAACCATTATTATCCCTATGCATACTAAATGAAAAACTAATCAAAACATCTTTCCTAATCTCTACCTTATGTCAACATTATGTACAACCTCATATTATGGTGATCCTAAACCAGTGATCTATATGACCACATAACGCATGTCACTACATACTATGTATCATCAATTAAACATAAAATTGTTCATGTATAACCTTAAAAGGTACTATGAATACTCCTAGTCATCACCGTAATATCCCATTATAAACTTAAACTCAAAGCATAACATCATTCATACCATCCTCAAATACTTTGAAACAAAAAGTTAAATTATGATTCAACTTATGATAAAGGTTCCTACTTGGAACAAAAATTCAAACACATTGTGAGTTCCCTAATCTTCATCATACCTAATAAAAAAAACTTAGGTTACCTCAAATCATCTACCTAGCAAACTAACAATGAAGAGATCAACTCCTTCAAAGTATGGCTCTAAATCATCACAATGCTTAATATGTCCTCACTTATAATTCTTATATGAAAGTTTCACTTAAAAAAAATAACAACATAAAACATCTTTGACCATGATGCATTAACTATTTTTTCTCATTACATAATAGTTACATGAATTATATGTATGAACATCTACACCTGGAACTGATTGGATCTGATACACAACATGGTGAACATAAATATAGGTTGGTCTCTATCCTATGATGTGATCCACCTTAAACATAAGT
The DNA here is from genome assembly GCA_963693085.1 of Alisma plantago-aquatica. NCBI lineage: Eukaryota > Viridiplantae > Streptophyta > Magnoliopsida > Alismatales > Alismataceae > Alisma > Alisma plantago-aquatica. The sequence continues at coordinate 271,483,498 of OY856410.1, read as the reverse complement.
TGCTATATCCCTACCAAATGATGTCCATGGCTACAAAGACTGAGTCCCACCACATAGTTCAGTAGCTAAAAGCCAAGGTAGAGTCCTACATAATTTTTTTTTCATTTACTTAAACTTTAGGATCTTCATCCACATAAGCATCTATGTTTACAAAACATGATGTAGACGCACGGTAAAACCATCAAATCTTAAACTTTGAATATGTACAAGAACATATACATTAGTGAAAAGCATTTATATCCATGTACTTTTGAGATTAACTACCATAACAATTTCCATGATACAAACAAACTTACTTTGCATAAGTTAAAACATAATCTTGTTTGAACTTAACTCAAAGGACATCTTAGGATTTTCATAATCCTTCACACATCCCAAAACTCCATATACAAACATATTAGGGTATTACTTTAAAACAAAGCATTAGACCTTTTTTTCTCATTATATAAAGCATGCATAATTAGGAAAACCTGTACAACTAAGGAGTCTTACAACCAAGGAAGTTATCACTCAAATCCCAAAATTTTATTCTTTACGCCAGAGAATCTACTATGAAAAATGATTCATGTACTTCTATGTAGTTATAGTAGCATTAGGTTCAAGTGACCACATATATGGGTTCCTACCTTTAACTCTCAACGCTGTCTCATGAGACATACACACGAGTATACATATTTAGAGATGATAGATCAGATTATACTCATTCCCAACATCCCCTAGTACAAGTATCCCATACCACAAGCACCAGGGAAAAGGAGATTAGCATAATAAGAGTTTTCTATCTCCTGATATATCCTCTAAGGTTCTCAATTTTTCTGTGTCCCATACCAACAATTATTGAGAAAGAAAGAGGATACACTATGAGTTATGAAGTCAACAGTTAAAACTCATAACAAAATACACTTAAAACTAAGGTTACTTATCCCTCTTTGGTTATTTCTTTATATTTGTAACAACTTTGATTTCTAAAACATGAAATCCCAATAAAACCTTTCTTTGTAATATTCTTCCGAAAGAGTTTGAGAATACTGTCTTCATGAAAAACTTGAACACTTTATAATATAATATTTATAAGCAAAAACACTTTTTTTTAACAAATTAACACACTCAAGAAAATGATAAAACCATAATAAGATATGGATCCAAAATCTTTATTTAGGAAACCCTAAACTGATATTTGTACATTAGTGATAACCATGTATCAAAGATGAGGGTTTTTTTGCCTAAAAAATGATATGAACCTAATCAAGTCACTAATTATTCCAAATTTTATCATATGCCTCTGAATGTGTAATTCTCAAGCTCATTGCCCAATCCTCTAGTATAATTTTAGGAATGACAACTAACCCCACATTCCACCACTAACCTTAACTTTTCACTTTGTCCTCACTCATCCACAATCTAGGATCAACTTCCTAACTGGTCACCTATCCTAATATTACTCTAGGTTAAGCATGCTTAACCACATAATTCTTTAGTGATGGGATCCCTAAAAAGGAGGTGGATGGTCTCCCTAAAAAGGAGGTGGATGGGTAGTCCAATCATTCCTTTGAAGATCATTTTATCTGAGGCCTAAAAACCTGGGGCATTACAATCCCCCCCCCCCCACATAGACTATTGACGTCCTCATCAAGGCTCAACTATAAGGCCTCATAATCATCACCATTTCATTGTAGACCCAAAATGATCCTTGTGCACCCAACTCCTGATCACATCTACCAGCGTAAGGATGTCTACATCACTATGGATATCCCTTTCCAACATACCTGGACCACACGACTCAAAACTAGGATGCCATATTTCCAAGTGGGCTCGACCTAGTAGAGGGGTTTTGGCTCTGATATTATTTGTAACATTTGGGCCCACCACCCAAGACTATAGTAGAGTTTTAGGAATGACGAATGGCCCCATAGACCACCACAACTCTTTATTAGAGTTTTAAGAATGATGACTGGCCCCATAGACCACCATAAATCTTGACTGTGCACTTTGTCCTTACTTATGAACAATCCAAGATCAACTTTCTGACTGGTCATATCCTAGTACTACTTTGGGCTGAGCACACTTAACTACAGAGTTCTTTAGTGATGAACTCCCTAAAAAGGAAGTGTACCTT
>OY856410.1:269963882-270138882 GCA_963693085.1 Alisma plantago-aquatica | reverse complement strand
CAAGAAAATGAAAGTTATAAGTGAGAATATAAGGATGAGGAGAATAGGGGAAACAAGCAAAAGAACACTCTACACAACTGGATGTGTAATGTGCTTGTGTGTAAGTGACACATTTCATAGTTACTTTGGTTACATTAAACAACCATATATGAACATTTAAAACACGGATTTATACTTTTCTTGTCAACATAGGTCTGGGCTTATGAGTTAACAGGGATAGCAGAGCCTACATTCTTTGAAGCAAAACCACGAATAAAAAGATGGGCAACTCCTGTTAAGATGGTGAAAGATTTGAAAAGTTTGGACAATGACAATGTAAGAATCAGTGTGGGTAAAGTGAAAATAAATATGCCAAATAATATAAAAGCTTTATAATAAATTGATAACTTTTGTGCACATGTTTCTACAGTGTTGAAGAAGGATGACAATGATGATTGGGAAGCTGCAAAGGCAGTGAAAGATTTGCCTTATTATCTCGCAGCAAATAAAGCCAAGAGTAAGGTAGTTAGTAAGAAGATACTTACATCATATAACACAAGCAGAGAAGTCTCTGGAAGCTTGGAGAATAGAATATTGATCCTTGAGGACGAGTTGAGACTGCAGAAGGAAACATGCAACAGAATTGCACTAGAAGCTTTTACTGCTCTAAGAGTAGAAAACGAGCAGTTGAAGAGAAGACTTGAGGAAGTTGAATCTGAAAATAGATTGCTAAGGATCCAAGCTGACAATTACAAGTGTTCACAATCTGCAGCTACACCAACTCCCAATTTCATTGAGAATGAAAGTTGGCATTCATGTGATCTGAAGAAAAAGTTGTTGGAAATGGACCAACATGGACCTACACAAGAAAGACCAAGATTGAGCAAACTTAAACTAAGGAGAAAGTTAGTGGAGAAAATGACAGAAAATGTACCACAAGATTCAAAGAAAGTAGAAGAAGTTCCATCTAAAGAAACCAAAGAACCAGCACAACATGAAATGGAAAAAGATCCATCTATAGAAGATCCAACTGAAGAAAAAAACACAGAATAAAAAGAACAACTAGTAGATAAAACAGAGCTCACAGAAGATGGAATGGAAAGCATAATGATGGATATAGACAATGAAGTTGGAGTGAATGAGAAGGATGTAAATTTTGGTGAAGTTGAGATGAAAACAACTAAAATGTTGAGAAAGAGGCAGGGGAAGATGCAGACGGTCATTGGGAGCATAGAGGAAAATATCAAGATAAGGAGGCATGCACAGGTAAAATTTGTTTAGTAATGGTGCTCGTTCCATCAATGAAGCAATAGTCTGAACTAAAAAGTAAAATATGTCATCCATAAAGTAACTATGTTAATATAAAAAGTAAATGTGATAATGATAGAGTAATATTATGGAATGTAAAGCAATTTTATGGACTAAACAGTAGAGTAACTGCAATAAAATATGTCTTTTACATAGACTACTAACCAAAATTTGTACTTCAAAAATAGAAAAAGAATTCGACATTCATAGGATTCGAGCACTTTAGACCAAAGGAGATGCAAGAGGATGTGAAAGAATTTATTGACAACATTGATGAAGTGTAAGTAGATACTTTTTAAAGTTCTATCAGTCACATGTTTATTATGAATTACTTGATCAATCCATAAATTTATGTCTCACATCTTCAGTGTGAATTCTTTTGAAAAAAAAATAAAAATGCACAGGTCAAGAAGAGAATGGATTTTTGGAAAGGACGCATGGTGCACGGGAAAGGACTTATCAGCTCTGTTGTTTAAGGATAAGATGATGCAGTCACCTGTAAATAATGGAATATTAAACATTTATTACGAAATTATATATTGCTAATTGATGCTTGTGCATTTTCAGATAATGGATTGCTTTGTACAAATGTTGAAAGAGACAACAAGCAGAAAGAGGAAGAAGGGACTACTTTCATGGCATTGCTTAAGCACTTATGTTCCGGTAAGACAAATAGGCTATCACACTAGATTACATTTATCACAACAAGGCCACTAAAGCTTGCAGAAAAGTAATTCACAAATTTGTTTTTACAGCAAAAGCTAAACATGATGGCGGATGAGATAACAATCAAAAAGATTGATATGCTGCAACCACTCTTCAATGTACCTGACAAGGAATTCATGACAATGGACTCCGTGTTTACAATACTTAATAATGAAAATCACTGGCATTTGCTAGAAGCAAGTTTTAGGGATGGGGTGCACAGGTCTTATAACTCAATGTCAGGAAGTTTAAAATCTGAGAGAGAAGTGAATAGATGGGTAAGGAACAAAAAAGAAAAACTGTTAGAAAACAGTTGAATGAACTAGTGTAGGTTACATTATACTTATGAATGTTATGTTGTGCATGTAGGTGGGGTTCGTTCATGAATTCTTCAGGGGGGTGCCTGAGCGTGGAAGTCAAATGTCTCAATGGCCAATAGAGTACCCTGATTGCCCCCAACAAGAAGATGATGATGTTGACTGTGGAGTCTATGTTATGAAATATCTGGAATGCTTAGTGAATGGGAAGGAAATGAACTTCACAAGCAAAGACATCCCTGCAATAAGGGCAGAGATCTTCAAAACAATGATGAAGAAGGGGAGATTGCAGCCAGTTGAAGAACATACTAGAGATCAACAAGAGAGCAAAGAAGTTGTAGGTGACAAGCATAACAAAGAAAAAGAAGAAGATGTTGTGCCAAGTCTGAATGCTTGGCTCAAGTCAGATTAAAAAGAACTCTTAGACATATGTAAATGGTTATGGTTATGGTTATGTTTTGTAAATGGTTAACTGAAGTAAACTCTACAACCAGTACTATATGTAAATGGTTATGGTTATGTTTTGTTACTTTTTGTTTGACATTTGAACCTACGGGTTCATCAGTTATATGTGTATATGGTTATGGAATGCAAGGCTTATGTTACAGAATCTGAAGTAAACTCTGTAAAGTTGTTTTAATGATAATTACTGTGATCAGCAGGTTCTCATTGCATGAGTGTAGTAACTCTCTTTCGAACTTAAAAGTAAATATGTATCCTGAAAAGTAACTTTGATCCAAGAAAAGTAACTAGATGAACTAACAAGTAACTATATCAACATGAAAGTAACTCTCTGGATCAAAAAGTAACTCGTTAAACAAAAAAGTAATTTCTGTGATGTATAACGTAACTCTCTGGATGAAAAAGTAACTCGTTAGACAAAAAAGTAATTTCTGTGATGTATAACGTAACCTCTGGATCAAAAAGTAACTCGTTAAACAAAAAAGTAATTTCTGTGATGTATAGCGTAACTCTCTGGATCAAAAAGTAACTCGTTTGACAAAAAAGTAATTTCTATGATGTATAACGTAACTCTCTGGATGAAAAAGTAACTCGTTTGACAAAGAAGTAACCTGTGAGATGTATAATGTAACTCTCTGGATGAAAAAGTAACTCGTTTGACAAAGAAGTAACATGTGTGATGTATAATGTAACTTATTGAATCGGGAAAGTAACTCGTCTAGCAAAAAAGTAATTGAAAAGTAAATATGTAAAACAAAAAGTAACTCCCTGAGAAAGAAACTAACTCAATGAACTAACAACTAACTATATCGACATGAAAGTAACTCTCTGGATGAAAAAGTAACTCTATTGATAAAGAAGTAACCTGTGTGATGTATAACGTAACTTATTAAATCAGGAAAGTAACTCATCCAACAATAAAGTAACTTGTGCAATATGTAACCTAACTTATTGAATCGGGAAAGTAACTCAGCAAACGAAAAAGTAACTATGTAAACACCAACAAAAGTAACCTTCGAAAATTTGTAACTTATCAAAAACAGTAGGATGTCTGCAAACTCTACTGTACATCTTTGCAACAACAAGAAAAGTAACTCGTTAGAAAATCTGTAACTTATCAAAAACAGTAGAAAATCTGCATAACTTATCAAAAATAGTAGAATGTCTACAGACTCTAGTGTGCATCTGTGCAAAGATAAGTCCTTACAAAACGGAACACAGATCACTGCTACCCTCATTCCGCCCTTTCACCAAGAGCTCTCATTTCGCCCTTTCATCCAGTGCTCTCATTTCTTTGCAGCACCAACAAGAACAACCTACCTTCTTCAAAGCCAAATTCTTCACAAACTACCTTCATCATAGCCTACCATGGAGCCTTTCATCCAGCCCATCGACTACACCATTGACGACATGACAATAGAAACCATTCAACTTCCTATAGAATGGAACCATCTCCATTTACACATCAATCCAGGCAAGACCACCTTCCTAATCGGAAACCAGTCTTTCCAGATCACCCTTATGCAGAACAAAAACGGGTCACTTTCAACTGCTAAGGGATGGAAAAGGATGATCACACAGCTCAGTCTTCGCAAAGGTTGGATCATCTACCTCAAGCCAATTGATCACCAGACCATCACAGCATGGATCACAGATAAGTACTTAGAAACACCAACTGAGCTTATTCCACTCTTCAGAATGCCTGGAGACGAAGTATATTCTAGATCGGAGGACTCTGCAGATCAGCTCTTCGTTAGGGACATATACCAAGCAGCACCGGGATTAGCTGTGAATCCCATTCAGGTTGACTCATCCACAACATCAGACAACTCAACATCTGCAGGAGACACTACTTCTTCTTCTGTCTAGCATTCCGTTCACAAATAGAAGTCTGAATGCATGAAAGAATAGTAACTTTGATGTTCAGCAAAGTAACCTTCGCAGAAGGCAGATCAGATGTTTATGATTATGGTTTGTTACTTTTTGTTTGACATTAGAACATATGGGTTCATCAGTTCTGTGGGTATATAATTATGTTTTGTTGCTTTTTTGTTTGGCATTTGGACACTATCAGTTTGATATTAGTTGAATGTTCGTATAACTTTAGCTGGCTGTTGTTGTTATGTTGTGTTTGGCATTTGGACACTCAGTTATAGTACATCAGTACCTCTGTGTTACAAAAAGTAACTGCTACACATCAAACAATAATTTTGATTCAAGAAAGGTAACTATATGAACTAACAAATAACTATATCGACATGAAAGTAACTCTGTGGTTCAAAGAATAACTGCTGCAGAACAAACAGTAACTTTGATCCAAGAAGAGTAACTAGATGAACTAACAAGTAACTATATCGAAATGAAAGTAACTCTGTGGTTCAAAAAGTAACTGGTACAGATCAAACAGTAACTTTGATCCAAGAAGAGTAACTAGATGAACTAACAAGTAACTATATCGACATGAAAGTAACTATGTGGTTCAAAGAGTAACTGCTACAGATCAAATCTCCCAGATATGCCCATTCTCCAGTGCGGTCATGGTATTATCAAGGATGAAGATAATAAAGATTCGTATTTCTATTTATAAAATAATTCAATTACATCAGAATTAGGGAAGTAACTGGTGCACACAAAACGTAACTGGTGCACACAAAAAGTAACTGGTGCACACAAAAAGTAACTGGTGCACACAAAAAGTAACTGGTGCACACAAAACGTAACTGGTGCACACAAAAAGTAACTGGTGCACACAAAACGTAACTGGTGCACACAAAACGTAACTAGTGCACACAAAAAGTTTGATTTAGATAAAAATAGTAACTCTGAGCTGCAAAAAGTAACCTTCCAAAATACAAGTAAGTTATTGATTTAGGAATAACATATCACACAACAAACAAATTTTGGATGATCTTTATAAAAGATTTAAATTGGATACAATTGAAGCTACACAGTACATCTTGGCCATTGCAATTACATCCGAATTTGACATGTCTCACCCACTAAACAATTGGGTACCATTATATTCAAATATCAATTACAACTGTCACACAATACATCTTGGCCATTACAATTACATCAGAATTTGACATGACTCACACACTAAACAATTGGATACCATTATAGTAAAACTAGTGAATAAATCAACTTCAATAACAACATTGTCAGCAGTAGCAGAAAATTCGCAGCTTCATGAAGCACAACAGGAAGACCACAGCAGACCACAGCAGCAGTAGCATCAAATCCGCAACTTCAGTAAGCCATACGACCCACAGCAAACCACAGAAGCTGAATTCAAACACACACCTATTTCTTTAATGGGCAGTTTTTGCTGTCATGGTTAACACCATATTGTAAACAATTCTTGCACTATCTCATTTTAGGTAGAGAAATTTCAACTCCAGATTTAATCCGTACATCAGTAGATTTAGGTCTACCTTTAGTTTTACAAACACTGGGAATATGGACCTTGACAGCAGAAGAAGAAGCTGTATTCGAACCAGTTACACCAACATCATCATCATCTAATTCCAACAGCTCCTTTCGCAAAGCAATGAGTTTTTCAAGACACATATCTATAGCGTTGTTCCTACACACTATATTAACAATTGAATTGCAAGCAGATACCAACTGTAGTCTCTTCCCAGTGGATAGCTGCATGATAGATGATTTGCTGAAAATCAAAGGATGATCTCTATATCCTTTAGTCCACCTCTTCAGTATATATGGCTCAGGAAGATTGCAAAAATCACGACTCTTTAGATAAGCAAGTATGTGTCTACAAGGAATTCCTTTGAATTCTAACATGAAACAATTGCATGATACCATACCAGTGGATGTCTTTCTTCAAAAGACGAGGAGAACAAGAACCACCAAGACGATATACCTCAAACTCAACATCATCAGAAGTTTCTTTTACATTATATACCATACTTTGATGAACTTCAGCTTGAAAGATCTTAAAAATTGCCTTGGTGTATATACCTCTCATTTGCTCCTCCAAAGGCCATACTGATGACAAAGGAAGATTGCTATAATCATCATCAAAATCTTTGAAATTTTCAATCTCCCGCACATGAGAGTAGGCAGTCTCTAAGCAACATACAAGTTCAAAAAGCGTTTTCCTACTGTTGACATGACTTCGAATGAAAGCATTCAAGATCTCACTTCTTTGTGTTGTCCTCATACCAGCAAAGAAAGAATCCTGCATAAAACATGGGACCCAATCCCACCGCATAGCATACATATCAAAAAGCCAACTAATATGTAATAGGTCATTCTCTTCAACTACATAATTCCACCTCTCTTCAAATGTGTCTATATCATCTGTATTCCATACACAATCATTCAAAGAGCTAATAATCCGATCCTTGTTTGGAACACAGCCAAGCTTAGATGGAAGCTTTTGTAGGATGTGCCAGCTGCAGAAACGATGCTTACAGTTTGGAAAAACAGTAATGATAGCAGCATTCATAGCCGGGTCTTGGTCAGTTATAATGGAAACTGGCTCTTTGCCAAAATAAAGTAAGTATTGCTTGAAAACCCAAAGAAAAGAGTCATACTTCTCATCAACCAACAGAGCTGAAGCAAACAACACCGTCTTGTGATGGTGATCCACACCACCAAACATTCAAAAAACCATGGAATACTTGTTGGTACGGTAAGTGGTGTCAAATACAATAGCATCTCCAAATAATGCACAGTCATCAACAGAAACCGGATCAGACCAAAACAAATGTGTCAAGCAACCATTAGAATCATTTTGATAAGAGTAAAAGAATTTAGAATCTAAAACCTTCAAGCTTGCAAAACGATCCAAAACCATGTCCACATCATATAAAGATGACTCCTTCCTCTTGCTACTGAGATGTCCATGAGCTTGTCTACTTGTAAATGTCAAGTTTTCATAACCACCAGACTCTGTTGCTATCAATGCAAGTTGTCTGGAGACAGGTATATTTACTTGACTCATAGAAGAAAGCATCTCTTTTTGAGTTTGGTCAAGAGATGAATTACACTTCAAGTACCGCAAGTGAGAATCATCGACAAGATCATGATTGTGTTCATCAACAAAAGCAGTAACAAACCGTACAGATAAAGACTTATCTAATGTAAATCGGATCATTGCTTTACAACCACACCTTTTCACAGAACGCTTGTGCTTCTTAGATAAATTCTCATGCAACTCACCAATATTGTCACAAACAGGACTAAGAAGACCTTTGGATCTCTTAGAAGAACTACTCTGACCTTGCTTATCACATACCAAATCTTTAGCAAGTAAGATCTTAGTACCTCGTTCATAACGATTATCATCTTTCCTAACATTAAACCCAATCAAACCAGCATACCTATAGTAAAACGATATGGCATCATCTAAACTTCCAAATTGTAATCCAACTCTAGGGACATCAACTGAGGACACAGTATCAACAGCAACAGATGAAGAAGAATGAACATTATCATCGTCAATGTCAATAATAGCATTAGCAGCATCAGTATCAAGACTAGCATCCATTGCAGAGATCGAAAAGTAACTCTGTAAACAAAAAAGTAACTATAAAATGACTAATACAACACGAAAAATAACTAAGACAAACAGATCATAGAAGGGATTATACTTAGCAGATAATCAACTGCTCAACACAGAATTTGGTATTCAGTTTGTAAACAATAATTCAAAAACACACCTACTTCTTCAATGTGGGTTATGTTGCTGGTCAGCTGCTGGCGAAGCAAGGCAGTTTCCGGCTTCGAATACTTTTACCCCTATCCTACTTCTTGATGGAGCCGACTAGTCGATTGCCGGAAACATCCACAAACTCAAGCACCTTGACACACCAGACCACAGCCACACTACCGGATGTTCAATGAATGCGATTACCTCCAAGGATAGTCATAGATTGGAACGACGTGTAAGATAGATTTGTGATGAAGACCGTAAGTGGAGATAGGTGGAGGTCGGAGATAGACGGAGCCAGGACTATAGATTCCAAAGACAGATTCGAGAGGTACGCTGGTATTATTGAACTCAACCGATGTCTACCAACTCTTCCGGCGCTGCAGGTGGAGGTCGGAGATAGACGGAGCCAGGACTGCAGATTCCAAATTGCTCAGAGACGGCCAAGTAAGACGCGCGTACAGAGTGTTGACGGAGGATGCCGCAATGGCGGGGTCGACGGCTGATGCTCGACGAGGAGGATGCCGCAACGGCGGCGTCGGCGGCTGATGCGTACAGAAATCGGCCGTATTTACGTAAGTTGCCACCGCGTCAAAGAGACCGATATCCCAGCTATAGTACCCGCGCGGGCAATAAAAAAAAGCCTATATATATATATATATATATATATATATATATATATATATATATAACGAAATCAGGTAAATATATTTCGACTCCCCTCCTACAATTGTAGGAAGGTCAAGAGTTACATATAGCCTTATGCTCGCTATACATCGCATACGTGAGCAACTCACTCCGCTAACTAAGACGTAATCTCTTTTTTACATTTTGCAAATTTTTTCAGTAATAGTACTCTCACTACTCTCTAAACCTCTATGCTTGCGAGCATTCCTTTCCATCCATACATGAAAGCACATGGCAGAAAAAAGAAGTAGCTTTTTCCAGCATGATTTATATAGAAAAGATGCTTGACATGCTGCCATAGGCACCTCATCATATGAATGGTGCGCGAAATGCTTTCCCTAGTCCATGGCTGGAAATCTCATCCATGTGGATATCTATCTCTCATCCATTTTCCCCATACCGAGCCACCTGATTGATACAAGATAATTCTCTTTAGAGTCCCCCATCTAGCAATGTCTCTTGGAGTTTTCAGCTGCAAACCCCCTTCATCTTTAGGCAAGGCCATTCTCACATAGCGCATGGGATGGTACTCACTCGCCCAAATAAAGTTTGAGATTTTCATCTCCATCCTATCAAGCACAACACCTGGTATCTCACCCTATTGCACCCAGAAGATAAGGAGGCCCTCTATAGCTGCTCTAATAAGTTTAGCTCGGCCCTCCATGGATGTCTTCTGTGTAGGCCATCTCGTAATCATCTCATCCAATCCATCAATACATTCAGCGAAATCTTTGACTTGTAGATTGCCACCGGTGAGTGGAAAGCCTAAGTATTTAGTCAGAAACTTGCCCAACTCCACACCCATGGCTTCTTGCAGTCTATCTTCCATGTGATAACAGTTTTTTGAGAGATAGAGTTGAGTCTTATTCCCATTAATCTGCAGCCCCGTCTTCTTTCCGAACTCTCCCAGAAAGTTTTTCAGCTCCCGTAACATTTCAACTTTGGCCTCAAGAAACAACAAAACATCATCTGCAAAGATAAGATGGCTCATTGCCTTCATGCCATGGACCGTGTATGGTTTGATCACTTTTGAATCTTCCGCTTCTTTTAGCTTCCTTGTAAAGTATTCCATGATAATAGTGAAGAGGAGTGGTGAAAGGGGGTCACCTTGCCACAGACCATTGCTACCTTTGAACATACCAGCCTATGTGCCATTCACAAGGACAGAGAAACTTGTTGTGCCAACACACTGTTGCATCCATTGTATCCACATATCAGAGAATCCTATTTGTTGCATAATCCACCATAATTTTTCCCATATGACACTATCGTATGCCTTTGAGATGTCCAGCTTTAGGCAAGATTTTCTACTCCCTCTCATCACATTGAAGTCAGGTAGGAACTCATCAGCAAGAAGGGCACAGTCACTAATGCTCCTTCCAGTAATAATAGCTCCTTGGTTTTCAGAAATAAGGAAAGGAAGGACCAACTTCAGCCTTGTGGCTAAGATTTTTGCTATGATCTTGTACTGAATAGAGCAACATGCAATAGGTCTGAAATCAGCAAGAGAGGTCATAATCTTCTTCTTTGGAATAAGGACCAAGAAAGCATGATTGACTTGTCTAACCATATTACCGCCTTCAAGAAACCATCTCACGTACCTCAGTAGATCATCTTTAACTGTATCCCAAGCTGTTCTGTAGAATAAAGCATTGAAACCATCAGACTCGGGGGATTTGTTGCAACCTATGCTCCATAAAGCATATTTAACTTCTTGTTCGATGACCTCCCTGGTGAGAATGTTGTTTTGGGTGCTGGAGAGTTTGAACTTCTAGTCTATATCCTCCTCCTCTACTATATCTTCAAAGTTTTTATTGTAAAGCTCATTGTAGAATTGCACGGCTTGGTCCTCAATGTTTTCTTGTCTATTAACTACATGTTCGTCATTGTCAATCAACTCACATATAATATTCGATGCCTCCCTTCTTCTAACTGCCATGTGGTAGAGCTTGGTGTTTCTGTCACCATCTTCCATCCATTTCTCTCTGCTTTTTTCCAGAAGAATTTCTCCTCGACCTTCTTTAAATCAGCAAGCATCATTCTTAATTCACGGTCCTTATTTATTAAATTCTCATTGAGCGGATCAGCCATCAGGAGCTTTCTAACATCCTTACATTCCTTCTTTGTTATAGTAATCAGATTGGGAATATTCACCTTCTCCTTAGCCCATTTTTTCAGTGTTATTTTCAGCAATGATAACTTTTTTGCAAAGACAAACATAGGATTCCCATATATGTGTATACCCCATACTTCCTCCAGTATATCATCAAAGCCATTCCACTCAGTCCAATAGTTGAGAAATCTAAACGGTCTTCTCTTTAGCTTTTTCTCTATGATCTGCACAAGAAGAGGAGCATGGTCGCTAAACTCAGAACTGCCTGCTTTCACCTGTACATTAGGAAATATCTTTAACCATTCTTCATTAACCAGGGCTCTATCTATCTTACTAGCTATTCTGTCCTCCGAGTCTTGTTCATTGTTCCACGTAAAAAGGTCACCACCTTTCATGGAGAATGGCACATGTTAAATCCAAAAGCTGACTTATGGGAGATCACAAGGACAAGGGATGAAATAGATAGAACTATGGCGCTGATATGGGAAGGTAAGCATGTTCCTAAATGGTCCACATGTGTCTTCAAAATAATGCACGGAGCCTTAGCGACTCAGGACAAAATATATGAGTGGAATAGTAATATTTCTGTCACCTATTATTTATGCAAAGAACGGGAGGAATCCCACAACCACTTGTTTGGTAGTTGCAGCTTCACGAAGACTTTATGGGATAAAATCTACAAGGAGTTCCTATTGCAAATAGAGCTGAATGAAGACACAAAAAAGATGGTCAAACGATGCAGTTTTAAACTTACCTGAAGTCATCATTTTACCTTGATGCCCCACATTTTAGGCAATATTTCAAATTGATATAGTCCTTTTGAAATAACCATAGTCATTTGGGCATGCATATATTTTTGTATCCTCAATTCGCATTGGGAACAATATTTTCTTTAATTTGTATCTTGAGATTGGAAGGTTGTTGCCTTCAGGAAGAATTTCTTTCAACAAAGACAAAATAGACATGAAACTTTTATCGCTCCATCTATTGTTAGACTTCAGAGTATACAATCTCAACACAAAGCTTAGCTTCATAAACTTAGTACAACCTAAGTATAATGGTCTCTCGGCATCATGCATAATATTTCTAATAAGGAAGGTGGATCAGTAAGATTTACACCACAACTATCTATCATCGCATCAACCATGTCTATCAGAATTAGTTCCTTCACATCTACATCACTCTTGGTAATTTTTTCTTTAAAACAAGTATTGTTATTGACATCCACTTATCTCATAGTAGAAATCACTCCATGACATACCATTCTTTTGTAACCCCATACAATCTCGTTGCACATGACATGACTTTTGATTTCATCAACAACATCGACTTTCAAGTTGTTAGTGCAATTCCTACATGGAAAATAGAACCTATCTCCAGGATGCTTCTGATGTTCCTTCTCAAGTTTTAATAAACTAATCAAGACCAGCAATAAACTCCAGTGTGCAATGATTTGAAATCAACATCCAAGTTTGATCCATTCTGTGATCATAGAGAAAATGAGTATTGAATCAGGTGTTTGCTAATAAGTCAATTTCAAAATGAAATATGTTTAATCTGAGACCAAATCATTGATGATCATTCACTATGATGAATGTGTACCATCTGTCCATTCTTTATCACTTAATATCACTAGTAAGTTGTATAATGTATACTCAATGAAAAAATTTGGAAGCATTTCTCCACAATTCTTTGATTACACTAATGTATGGGACATACCCACTTACATAAGTACTAGAGAACAAATGTGGAAATTTATAAAAATTTCTTACAACTGAACACACATTATACACTTACTTCCTAGGTGAGACCAAGTGTTCAAGAAAAATCCCAAATCAGGGACTACCCAATGTTTTCTCCTAGTGAGTAAATCTTGAGTAGGTTTCTAGGCCAACAAGCTTTACAACTATGTGTTTACAGGTTTCAAGAATATTATGTTTTAATATTTAGATAAATTCATATTGCATTAAAATTTAGGTAGTGATTAGATCTAGCTAACTAGATCTAAGCCAACATATTCAACATTAGAAACATTCATGCAATACTCAACATAATAAACTTATACAACATTAGCAATATAGTCAACATTCATGTAGGTTACAATTCAACATTAGCAACATATTCAACTTACTCAACATTAGCAACATATTCAATGTACTCAACTTGGAAACTAGAGAAATAAAGAAAAAGAGACTAAGGTTGAAAGAATATAAGATGCCCTAACCAAACAACTAGCATGAGCAATGAAAGTCTCTAGGCATGGTGTTCATGATAAAGATGACCTAAACCCTAGTATGGGTTCCCAACAATGAGAAGGGTAGGAAGAGGCTCACCTCACTAGATGTAGTTGACGAGTAGCAGTAGGAAAAGGAGATTGTGGAAGAACACTAGAGGAGGAGCACCAACAGGAGGTGAATCAGATTGAGGAAAAACACCAGAGCCAGGAGGAGCAGTGACAGTAGGCATAGGAGGTTGAGGAAGAATATCGAAGGAGGAGGAGCAGTTGTGTCCGACTCGAGGAGGAGGAGCTATGGCAGTGAGCGGTGGTGTTTTTCGGATGGAGGCCCAAGCAGAGTGGCATAGATGGAGGAAGACGAAGAAAGCAAAAGTGGCAAGAAAGGTGGCAAATGGTGGAAGATTTGATGGTAACAACAACATCAACAAAAACAAGAGCAATGATAGAATGATTGATGAATCTAGGTATTGAGGGGTGATTCAATAGAGAATGTGGGAAAATATGTTTCATAGGTACTATTAAGGGGAACGTAGTCGTCAGTTGTTAATAAAAATTGATGACTGAGTAATTAGTCATTGGTTGAACAAGAAAAATCGATGCCATAGTAAATGCTTAGTCATTGGTTCCTCACCAATGAATTGAAGCCAAATGGACTTATCCTTAGTAAAAAATTCCAACTTCACTAAGACTAGTAACATTCGTTATCCAGCACAATGAACCACATAAGTCAATTTATGTCATCAGTTAACCATAAAAAACTGATGTCACGTGTACTTATCCCAATTAAAAAATGTCAACCTCGCTAAGACATGTATCGTCAGTTGTTCATGAAAATTGACAACATAGTTCACTATTTGTCATTGTTTTTTCACCAACAAATTGATGACATATGCACTACCCCTGTTAAAAAAGAACCAACCTAGCTAAGCCTTGTGTTGTTGACTTTTTACAAAAAAACCGATGCCATAAACCAATTTAGGAGGGGAATATTTTTGCAGGGCACATGGCAGGAACACTTTGTCATTGATTCTTTTTTAAATAACCTACACCACATGATTTATTTAGGTAAAAAATTTCACAGTGGGTGTGACCTATGGTGTCAGTTGTTATGAAGTGCAAATGGAAACAAAGTCTTTTTGGAAGAAAATATTATTTCACAGGAAGGATTTTTCCATCAATCTTTTTACAACTGATGTAGTAGGCCTATATCAAATCTTTTCACCAGAAAATTGAATTTTATGGACTATATTAGACATTAGTTCTTCACAACAAAATTTACGTTATAGTAAAAGCAGGTTCCATATTTTTCTTAATTTGTAAGAATTGACCAGTAGTGACTTTTGTGCTTTACAAACTGACGTTATAGGCCTATAGTGTCAGTTTTCACAGGAAAAGAGACACTGGAGGTCAAACATGTACTATTGTGATCATTCAATTATCATGATTGATATACCCCTAAGCATAGATGTATCGACCCATTTTTTAGATTAACCATCTAATTAGGGTTTACTTGGATGCTTATATGCTTAACGAGATTCATCATTGTTTAAGTTGGATTAATGATGGTAGTCTAATTATGATTCCTTAAACATAATGACAAATTCGAAATATTCTTTTATTTCAAATAATTAGGGTTTGAGAACTATTAACCTTAGTAATCAAAATTAGGGTTTTAGTAGCATATGAATACAAAATTTGATAACTATAATTGTATAGTAAATGATTTTTATTATTTTATATATAGATATGATTTATATGAAATATACATAGAGTTTGAGAAACTCAATTATTAATGCTATTTTAAAATATCATTATTTTTTAAGAAATTTTTGACCTATTTGTTGGTAGAGTTTTCCTAGGACAAACTCAGTCGACCATGCTTTCAGGATGAAATATAGCAGTATGGTATTTGAACTTTAGCTTTTTTTGGTAGATTCAATGGATCTGAAATTTTAATTATTGTTAGGAAACTACATTTTAGACATCTCAATAAGTTTTCTTGATTTTTGGATGGTTTTGGTCAGGTTTCTTATTAGTAACAACTCGACCAACCATGTTGCAGACTGCAATATAGCAGTGTAGTATTTGATTTTTATTTATTTTTTGTTAACTCTGAATGATCTACATTTTTTACTTGAGCTCTAAAATCATGTCTCTCACAACAAGTTAAATTTTAATAATTCTTGGTGGAGTTTTGTCCTACTAAGTAAATGGTCTTCAATAACATTTGTATGATAGAAAATTCTACTGAAATAAAAGAAAGTGTAAATTGACCCAAGAACCTTAATAGATCTATATGAGAAACCTAGCACCCAAGAAGATATTATATTTCATGATTCATTCCAAAAAATGAAATCCTAGATAGATGGGGAGAGTTAGGTTTTGAGAGGAGAAAGTAGTACAATTGATGATGTAAGGTCTCATCATACCAGAAATGATGAAATCAAGTAAATTTGGCTTCTTTGCATAGTATTTCATGGTAAATCTTCTCTCATATGTGAAGATTCCATCCCTCCTCTTATTTGATTTGAAATGATATCAAATCTACCTCTTTTTCCACTATTTCTCTCCTAAACTCCATTTCTAGGGTTTCTGAGTTGAGAGGAGGAAGAACTGGATTCAATAGCTAGAACCTTGGTGGATTTCTAGAAATTAAAAGTTTAACCTATGTTTTTAAGGTGCTTATAACCTTCAGTTTCTCATCATATTAAGCTCGATAATCATGTTGAAAGCCTAATTATGTCTGGCTAAAAGAATCAGGATCATTGCTAGTACTTGTATGCAATTGTATAACCAATTGGGATGATGTTAGGGAAATAAATGCTACTGATTTAGTTCCATTTTCATTTATTAATATATTTCTAGTTCTTGACTTGTCGATATAACTTCTATGAATAATTTCATGGACATATAATTATGTTGTTTCATAGAAATGTTTCCTAGAACCAACTATTGAATGATATACTTGGAAAATGATTTGACATGTTAGAATCATATTGAATTGTATTAGAATGAATTACACAAGTGTATTGTTGAATCTTACTGAAATTGAATATGATATATACCTAAGGATCAATATGATTGGTGATTTTTCCTTATTTAGGGTTTGTGTTGAGGGATTGAAATAAATGAGACAATGAATCAGTGTATACTTCTGGTTGATGAATGAAAAATGTGGAAATGGAAACTAGGGTTTCCATGTGTGTGAATATCCCTAATGAAACCCTGTGCACCATGATGAGATAATTGAAAGATATGATTATTGTGATGCATTGAACTAAGATGACTTCTTGAAAAACCTAGAAGTATAGTATTAAGATGAGTGAGACTCATATAGATAGAACGTGTATATAATGTTGTAAATGTGATAAAATGTTAAAGTGTAGGTACTACTACTTCAATTGAAGATGATGAGTTGTACTAATATGGTCTAAGCCTAACACATCTATTTTAGTATGATTTATGAAATATTGAGTAAACTCTCACATCAATGTGGGTCCTTTTATACATGCTTCATAACAATGAATTGGGAAGGATTCTTAGAGATTGTGGTGTACAAAGATGTAACCTAATCCATTCTTTTAAGCTAAAGTGAGTAGTATTACAAGGGGATGAATAATTATTGTTAATTATGAAATTCCATTGGAAGTGAATGAAATGGTACACTAATCTAACTACATGAATGGAAATAGAAAAGAATCAAATGAATGGCAATGACAAGTTAAAAATGAAATTAATGAAATGTGTGTGATGAGGTATATAGTCTTTATATTTTAATCACATGTGTGTTGACCTAAATTGAATGACATATATTAACATAATATTATAAATGATTTCAATAAGAAAGAAACTTTGCAATGTTTAGTAAATTTAGAATGTTTTGATTCTAAGATTACTAGTGAACATGATATCAAAGAAGTTATGACTAGTGAGTATGAAATAAAGAAAAAATGAAGAAAGGTAATAATTGGATTTAAGAGCCTAATCCTATCCCTGACCCTAATGTGGTGAGATACATGATAAAGTGGATAATACACTTAGACGAGGGATTGGAGAATGTACATAAGTATAGTTTAATTCAACTATAAGATGGAGCCCAAGGATGTGAATTGATTAATAAAAATACATGTTTGGAATGCAGTTGTATTCTAAGAATGACCTTCTTTGATGGATTTTAAATGAGATCACTTATTTGTTGAATATTAGCCTAATTGAACAATGGTAAATAGCAAGAGAGAAGTATTTAGTGTGTTATGTATGTTTATGCTTTGAGATTGATTCATATGATTAGAAATTGAATGAAATTCATATATGTTGTGATGAAAGCTTGCTCTATGAATGATGAATGACATGACATGTTTCAATGCTTATATCGTTCCTAGTTTTATTGTCTTTGTTAATAGTTGATGAGAACTTTGATATGAAATGAACGGATAAAAAGTTTTGAGATTGAATTAGCATGTAATGATTACTATTGAAAAACTATATTTAGGGTAAATGATGGACAGTGAGATTATGTCTTGGGATGAAGGCCCAACGATGATGATTGTTATGATGTGATGTGAAAATGGAAAGAATCAGATGTGTTACAAAATTACATATTGTTGTAATTCTTGTTTTAGTCCTTGTCCTAACAAGCCTAATTTTTTTTATGTCATTCAAGTTGCACGATAATATAAACATATGATAGATGATGTTTTCAATTCCTTGAATATGATTAAAAGGGATTAATAACAAGTGAAATGATGGCACGTCTAGTTAGTTACCATGAACACTATGAGTTCCCCTGAGTGCCATACTAGGGAATCCAAACGGATCTCCTTGTAGTAATCAAAGAATTATGAGAAGGATTTCCATAGTGTAATCGAGACTTTAAAGGTTAGACTGCTAGGACTTAGGACTGAGTCATCTGGAGTGGCTCTGGACCTAAATTCTTGTTGTGACAGTCTATGTCCATGAGTAATACACTTTGAAGAAATGAAGTATGTGAATACAAAAATATGAGCAATGTTGTGATATGTGATATATTGTTTTGTTGGTTCCTATCTTGTGTACCCAGATGAGGATGTGAGACTCTTTAGAAAACCATGTGATGGACTAAGGTTTGATATTGATAACTTAGGGTGGCTGACTAAACGTCAGGATAGTCATGGTGAGTCATTGACAAGAGAATCAGGAATGGCAAATTCTACTTGGTGAGGTACAAGCAAAGTAGTTTCAGGGGAAATAAATAAAAGATGAAAAGTCATGTAGAATATGATTGGAATGTTTGTGACATTCCTTGTACAACTAGGTGATGGTTTACCATTGTTGATTATGCTTCTTGTTGTAGAAAATAATCAGTTTTTTATAGATATTATTAACTTCATTTCTTATCATTCTAGGTTGAATTTTGATTTTAAATATTGATAAGTAGTTAATATTGGGATTTATATCCACTCTGAATATGATTTGGATTGCTTGTAATTTGACAGTATTATTGGTAAATATATCTTATGCGGACTTCAGCTTTAGGACTGCAAGATGTGTCCCTGGTCTGGCTGGTGGGGTGTCACAAAGAAGATGTTATTGTTATGTATTGATTCCAAGTATGTAGATCATGACTTGTTGCTTATACTAAAGTATTGTCGGTATGAAATTAGTAACATCTACTTATCTATTCATAGACATAGTCTAAATGATGATTTGAAGTTAGATTTGGTCTAAGTGATTACCTTATCTAATTGATTAGATTATTATCATAAACTATATTTGAATATATTCTAGAACTACTGCTAGACTTTTTAATATATGTAAGTTTATTTTAAGTTCATTGTACTTAATCTGATGTTGATACACATACTCAACTTGAGTGGGAGGTATCCACTTGTTGGGGCTCTATATGATTCTAATGAGGATGTTTCAAATGTTTTTAGGTATAATTCTATCCAACGGAGAGGTCGTGACAAAGATGATATAAATAAAATAATCTAGATGGATTATAATGTCCCTATACTATCTCTTTATTGGGATGTATAGTATATTGAGTTTGTTCATTAATGCACTTGTATTTGATGTAAATGAAACTACATGTGAGCAGTAAGATTTGATTATGGTTTAATGGATTTGAATAAGAATTATAATACCTTAATGTGATATCCTTGATGTAACATTGGTTTATGAAAATTGTGGAGAAAGAAAAAGGAAAATTCTATCTATGATTTGCATATGTTGTTTTAATTGCCTTTGTCGAGAATTTGATGTTTTGTTCATAATCTGGGTTTCTCTTTAGGGATTCTCTATAATGGTTGGAAGTTATGCAAATGAAAAGAAAAGTCCCAACAAGGTGCTATCAGAGTCTATGTTCAATAAGTCTACAAGGACAATAGAATCTAGGGTTAAATGATAATATGGATGTTGAATATAACATGAATGATATGCATACTGACTGAACTCAGTATCCAGGTACTCTGGAAGTATTTAGGTATTGAGATAAGTTAGTATGGGATTGCCAACTGTACTTATTCTATATGCCATGACCCATCATTTAGATAAAGACAATGTGGGAGTATAATAAGATGCATGATAAAAAATAGAATGATGATAAAATAATATAATGGTGAAAGAGAAATAATTTTATAATTCAATATGGAATCTAAGACAAGAAAGATATTTCATATGAGAAAGATGAAACTATAATGGATTATGAAGATAATTTCCTAATGAGTTTGAATATAATTTTGAATATGAAATTATATGAAAATTTTGATAACTAAGGATGAAGCCCACGAAATGATCTTCTTAATGAAGAAAACTGATGAATGCAGATAATAATGCATAAAGAATTATAATCTTGGTCTATGAGAAACATAATAAATTTTTAAAAGAATATGAAAGATGATGTGAATCACTACTTGATAAGTGATGTATTACTATGATTTGTGAAGTAAGTATTTGTAATACATAATGAGATATATTATGATGTCAATGGATGAAATATCTATCTAATGCCAAAGAATATGACGTCATAAGAAAGAAAGATAAAATGGAAATCATTCTAACTTGATGTTGAGAGGATGAACATTAGATGATATGATATTCTTCTAGATCTTTTCATGGATTTTATGACGAAATCATAAATTGAGGGGAGAATATGTAGTGACCCTTTTTATATTAACCATCTAATTATGGTTTACTTGGATGGTTGTATGCTTAACTAAATTGATCATTGTTAAAGGTTGATTAATGATGGTATATAATCATTATTATTTAAACATAATGAGAAATTTTAAACATGATTTTATTTCAAATAATTATGATTTGAGAATTGTTAATCTTAGTCACCAACATTAGGGTTTGGAAGCATATGAATATGAAAATTTATAAATACAATGGTATACTACATGATTTTTATTATTTTATATATAAATATGAATTAGTTGAAATATATATATAATTTGGGAAACTCTATTATTAGTTTACTGTAAAATATCATAATTTTTGAAGAATTTTCTGATATGTTTGTCGGTCAAGCCTAGGACATACTCATATGACCATGTTTTTAGGCTTAAATATAGTAGTCTGGTATTTGAATTTTATCATTTTAATGTAACATCTAATTGATCTAAGATTTTAACCTTTGTTGGGGAATTCTATTTTAGACTTTCTATTAAATTTTCATAATTTTTGGATAATGTTTTAATTCTATAGAATGTGGTATCAGACAAGTTTCTTATTAGTGACATCTCCACCGACCATACTGTAGACTTTAGTATAACAAGTTAGTATTTGATTTTTATTTATTTATTTGTAATTATGAATGAACTACAATTTTTATGGGAGCTCTGAAATTCTATCTCACACAACATGATAAATATGCATTATTGTTAGTGGAGGTTTGTCCTACTAAGTAAACTATCTTACGTAACATTTGTGTGATAGAAAATTTTGTTGAAACAAAAGAATGTGTAAAGTTTGTCAATTTGCAATTGAACCAAGAACCTTAATTGATCTATATGAGAAAACTAGAACCCAAGAAGCTCTCATATTTCATTATTCATTCCAAAAAATTGAAATCCTAGAGAGAGGGAGATTTAGGGTTTGAGAGGAGAGAGTGGTGGAATGAATGATCTAGGGTTTCACCATTCATGAAATGATGAAATCAAGTAAGATTTGCTTATTTGCATAGTATTTCATGGTGAATCTTCTCTCACATATCTAGGCTATATCCCTTCTCTTATTTGATTCAAAATGATATCAAGTCTCCCTCTTTATCTCATAATCTACATTTCTAAGGTTTCTGAGTTGAGAGGAGGAAGAAATGGATTCAATAGCTAGAGTGTTGGTGGACTTCTAGAAATTTAGAGTTTGAACTATGTTTTTAAGGTTCTTGTCAATTTAGGTGAGTGTTTCTCTCCCTATTACGCTTTGTGATCATGTTGAAAGCCTAATTATATCTGACTAAAATAATCAATATAATTGTTGGTACTTGTATGCAATTGTATAACCAATAGGGATGATTTTGGAAAATAAATGCTACTAATTAAGACCCTTTATCATTTATCGAGATCTTTCTAGTTCCTGACCTATTGATTTAAGTTCTATGAATAATTTCATGGACATACAATTGTGTTGTTTAATACAAATATTGCCTAGAACCAACTATCAAATGATATGATTGGAAAATGAGTTGACACATATAGAATCATATTGAATTGTATTAGAATAAGTTACACGTGTATTGTTGAATCTTACTAAAATTTAATATGATATATACCTAAGGATCAATAGGAAGTGGTAATTTTTCATTATTTAGGGATTGCATTGAGGGATTGAATCATGTGAGCCAATGAATCAATGTATACTTATGATTGATGAATGAAAAATGTGGAATTGGAAACTAGGGTTTCCATGTGTTTAAATATCCCTAATGAACTCCTACACATAATGATGAGATTATTGTATGATAGGATTCTTGTGATGTGTTGAACTAAGATGAATTTTTGAAAACCCTAAAAGTATATTATTAAGACGAGTATGAGTGATATAGCTAGAACTTGTATATACTTTTGTAAATGTGATGAAATGTTAAAGTGTAGGTATTACTACTTCAGTTGAAGATGATGAGTCTTACTAATATGATATAATACTAACATATCTATGTTAGTATGATTTATGAAATATTGAGTAAACCCTCACATGAATGTGGGTCCTTTTAAACAAGCTACATAATAATTAATTGGGAAGGACAATTAGAGATTATTGTAACCTAATCCATTGTTTTAAGCTAAAGTGAGTAGTATTAAAAGGGAATGAATAATTATTGCTAATTATAAGAATGACATTGGAAGTGAATGACATGGTACACTCATCTAATTACAAGAAAGTAAATAGACAAGAATCGACTGAATGGTGATGACAAGTTAAAAATAAAAATAGTGAAATGTGTGTGATGAAGTATATAGTCTATATATTTTATTACATGTGTGTTGACCTAAATTGAATGACATATATTAAAATCATGTTATGAATGATATCAATGCGAGAGAACTTGTATATGTTAAGTAAATTTAGAATTTTTTGATTCTAAGATTAGTAGTGAACATGATATCAAAGAAGTAATGACTAGTGAGTAAGATATAAAGGAAAATGAAGAAAGGTAATAATTGGATCTAAGAACCTAACCCTAACCTTAACCATATTGTGGTGAGATACATGATAATAATGGATAATACTCTTATACAAGGGATTAGAGAATGTACATAAGTACAGTTTATTTAAAATACAAGATAAAAATCAAGGATGTGAATTGATTCATAAAAATATATGTTTGGAATGTAGTTGTATGTATGGATACTAATATTCTAAGAATGAACATCTCTGGTGGATTTGAAATGAGATCACTTATGTGTTTAATAGTAGCCTAATTTAACAGTGGTACATAGTAAGAGAGAAGTATGAAGTGTGTTATGTATGTTTATGCTTTGAGATTTATTCATATGCATAGAAATTGAATGAAATAAGTGTATGTCGTGTTAAAAGCTTTTTCTGAGCATGATGAATGACATGAGATGTTTATATGCTTATATTGTTGCTAGTTCAACTGTCTTTGTTAAAACTTGATTAGAATTTTGATATGAAATGAACAGATAAGAAAAATGTTGAGATTGGATGAACATGCAATAATTACTTCTGAGAAACCATGTTTCGGGTAAATGATGGACAATGATATTATGCCTCAGGATGAAGGCCCAATGATGATGATTTCTATGATGTGATGTGAAAAGGGAAAGAAACATATGTGTTGCAAAATTACTTACAATTGTGATTCATGTTTTAGTCCTTGTCTCTCTTGATATGCTTGATCCTTTTTAAGTCATTCTAGTTGCACAAAAATATGCACATAGGGATTAATAACAAGTGAAATGATGACACATCTATTTAGGTTCCTTGAACACCAAGTGTTTCCCCCAAGTGCCACACTGGGTAAATTAAATGAATCTACTTGTAGTAATCAAAGAATTATGAGAGGGATTTCCAAAATGTGGATCGAGGCCTTAAAAGTTAGAATAGCAAGATTTAGGAGTGAATCATCTGGAGTGGTTCTGGCCCTAAACCCTTGTTATGGTAGTCTATGTCCATGAGGATTATACTTTGATGAAATGAAATATGTGAAATATGAAAAAAATGAGAAATGATGTGATATGTGATATATCATTTTATTGGTTCCTATCTTGTGTACCTGAGATGAGGATGTGAGCCTCTTTAGGCAACCCTACGATGGACCAGTGTTTTTTGTTGATATCTTTGGGAGGTCGGATAAGCCCTAAGATAGTAACAGTGAGTCATTGACATGAGAATCAGGCATGGCTACTTCTACTTGTTGAGATACAAGCCAAGCAGTTTTAGGGGAAATGAAAAAATATGACAAGCCATGTAAAATATTATCTGAATCCTTTTGAGATTTGGTGTACAACTAGTTGATGGTTTACCATTGTTGATTATACTTCTTATTGTGGAAAATAATCAATTTGTTATAGATATTATCTACTTCATTTCCTATTTGTCTATTTCACAATTTGATTTTAAATGATGAAAAGTATTTAATGTTGGGATTCATATACACTTAGAAATTGATTTGAATTGCTGGTAATTTGATAGTACTATTGGGTAAATATGTCTTATGTGAACTTTAGCTTTACGACTATAGGATGTATTCCTAGTTTGGCTATTTGGGTGTAACAAAGAAAATGTTATTGTTATTAATTGATTCTAAATGTTTAGATCTTGACGTGTTACTCATACTAAAGTATTGACCTTATAAAATTAGTAGTATTTACTGATATGTTCATAGACATGCTTAAAAGATGTTTTGAAGTTAGATTTGGTCTAAGTGATTACCTTATCTGATTGATAAGATTATTATCATAAATTGGATTTTACTATATGCTAGAACTATATGCTAGACTTGTTAATATCTATAAGTTTCTTTTAAGTTTGTTATACTAAATATGATGTTAATGCATGTACTCAGATTGAGTGTGAGGTATCGACTCACTAGTGTCTATATGAGTCTCAGGAGGTTGTTTCAAATGTTTTTAGGTATAATGCTATCGAGTGGGGAGATCATGATAAAGAAGATATAAATTGAATAATCCAGATAGCTTTGAATGTCCATGTACTCTCTCTTTCCCGAGATGGGTGGTATACTGAGTTTGTTCATTAATGGACTTATATTTCATGTAAAGAAAACTACATGTGAGCAATAAGATGTTGTTTTGGTTTTAATGGAGTTGAATAAGAATTTTGATATCTTAATTTGATGTTCTTGATGTAAATTGGTTTATCAAAATTATGAAAGAAAAAGGAAAAAAATTGCATGTGATTTTCATATATTGTTTCAATCACCTTTGTCGAGAACTTGTTGTTTTATTTATAATGTGGGTTTAGGTTTTAGTCTTCCATCTAATGGTTGGCAGTTATGCAAATAAAAAAAGATGTCCCAACAATGTGGTATCAAAGCCTAGGTTAGTTCAGTCTATAGGGACAATATGATCTAGGGCTAAATGATAATATGGATGATGAATATAACCTGAATGATATACATACTAACTAAACTCATTATCTCGATACTCTAGTCAAGTACTTGGGTATTGATACAAGCTAGTATGGAACCTTTGAATGTACTACTTCTGGATGCCCTAACTAAAAATTCAGATAAAGACAGTTTGGGAGTATAATAAGAATGATGATATGAGAAAGGAATAGAATGATGATCAAATGATAACACGGTGATAGAGAAAGAATTTTATAATTTAATATGGAATATAAGACAAGCAAATATTTGATATGAGAAAGATGAAAGTCTAGTGTATTATAAAGATAATTTCCTAATGAGTTTGAATATGAAATTATGAAAAAAAGTTGATAACTAAGGATGAAGCCCACTAAATAACCTTCTTTATGAAGAAAACTGATGAATGTGGACAATAATGCAAAATGAATTATAATCTTGATCTATGAGATATATTATCAAATTTTAAAGAATATGGAAGGTTATTGATAAGTGATGTATTACTAAGATTTGTAAAGTAAGTAATACTCAAAGAGAGAGATGATGATGACAAGGGATGAAATATGTATCTAATGCCAAACAAAATGATGTCATAAGATAGAAAGATAAAATGGAAGTCATTCTAACTTGATGTCGAGAGAGATGAACGATTAGATAACATGATATTCTACCAGATATATTCATGGATTTTGGGATGAAATCTTAAATGGAGGGGAGAATTTATAACGACCCATTTTTAGATTAACCATCTAATTAGGGTTTACTTGTATGATTGTATGCCTAACTAGATTAATTATTGTTTAAGCTTGATTAATGACGATAGTCTAATTATGATTATATAAACATAATGAGGAATTATAAATATGTTTTTATTTCAAATAATTAGGGTTTGAGGATTGTTAACCCTAATTAGAAAAATTAGGGTTTTGGTAGCATATGAATACAAAATTTGATAAATACATTGGCATAGTAAATGATTTTTATTATTTTATATATAACTCTAATGTAGAAGAAATTCAGATAGGTTTTGAGAAACTCAATTATTATTGTTCTTAAAAAATATCAAAATTTTTGAAGAGTTTTATGACCTATTAGTCAACTGAGTTTCCCCAGAACAAACTCTATCGACCATGCTTTCAGGCTAAAATATAGCAGTCTAGTATTTAAATTTTATCTTTTTTATTGATCATCCAATTGATTTGAAATTTTATATGTTGCTCAAAATATCAATTTTCTACATGTTGCAAAATTTTCATAATTTTTTGTGATGTTATAATTCTACAGAGTGTTGTGTCGGCGGAGTTTTATATTAGCAACAAGTTGATCAACCATGCTGCAGACTACAATATAGCATCATAGTATTTGATTTTTATTTATTTATTGGAAACTATAAATGATGTGCATTTTTTTATTGAGATTTGAAGTTACTTCTCACACAACATGATAAATTTTCATAATTGTTGGTGGAGGTTTCCCCTACTAAGTACACAATCTTTAGTAACATTTGTATGAGAAAATTCTGCCGAGATAAAAGAAAGTTTATAGTTAGGTCAATTTGTAATTGATCCAAGAACCATAATTGATTTATATTACAAAACATTGCACCTAAGAAGCTCTTTTATTTCATGATTCAGTCCAGTGAAATGAAATCCTAAAGAGAGAGGGAAGAGTTATGGTTTGAGAGGAGGAAGTGGTGGAATTGATGATCTAGGGTTTCACCATCCAAGAAATGATGAAATCAAGTAAGTTTAGCTTCTTTGCATAGTATTTCATGGTGAATATTCTCTCACATGTCAATATTCCATACCTCCTCTTATTTGATTCTAAATTATATCAAATATCCCTATTTTCTCACCCTTACTCTCCTAATCTCCATTTCTAGGGTTTACTAGTTGAGATGAGGAAAAAATGGATTCAATGGCTAGAACCGTGGCGGATTTCTAGTAATTCAGAGTGTGACCTGCATTTTTAAGGTTCTTTTCACCTTATGTCAGTGTTTATCTTCCTATTAATCTTTGTAATCTTGTTGAAAGACAAATTTTATTCGGATAAAATAATCAAGATCATTGCTAGTAGTTGTATGCTATTGGATAACCAATTGGGATGATTTTAGGGAAATAAATGCTACTAATTTAGATTCTTTTTTCATTGATTAATATCTTTATAGTTCAAGATCTATTGATTTAAGTTCTATGAATAATTTTTTGAACATAGAATTATGTTGTATCATACAAATATTACCTAGAACCAATTATTGAATAATATGCTCGAAAAATGAGTTAACATGTATAGAATTATATTTAATTGTGTTAGAATGAATGACACAAGTGTATTGTTGAATACTAATGAAATTAAATATGATATTTACCTATTGATCGGTATGAGGTGGTGATTTTTCCCTATTTAGGGTTTGTGTTGAGGGATTGAATCAAATGAGCTAATAATCAATGCATACTTATGATTCATGAATGAAAATTTTGAAAATGTAAATTATGGTTTCCATGTGTGTGAATATCCCTAATGAAACCCTATGCACCATGATGAGATTATTGAATTATATGATTCTTGTGA
Source organism: Alisma plantago-aquatica (assembly GCA_963693085.1). Taxonomy (NCBI): domain Eukaryota; kingdom Viridiplantae; phylum Streptophyta; class Magnoliopsida; order Alismatales; family Alismataceae; genus Alisma; species Alisma plantago-aquatica. The sequence continues at coordinate 270,110,775 of OY856410.1, read as the reverse complement.
TGCATTAAACTAATATGGCTTCTTGAAAACCCTAGAAGTATAGTATTAAGATGAGCACGAGTGATATAATGGTCTAAATGTCATGAAATGTTTGAGTTATAGGTATTAACACTTCAATTGAAGATGATGAGTCTTAATAATAAGATCTAAGCCTAACACATATATTTTAGTATGATTTATGAAAAATTGAGTAAACCCTCACTTGAATGTAGGTCCTTTTATACAAGCTACATAGCAATGAATTGGGAAGAAGAATTAGAGATTATGGTGCATGAAGATGTAAGCTAAGCCATTTTTCTAAGATAAAGTGAGTAGTATTATAAGGGAATGAATACATATTTTTAATTATGAGAATGCCATTGGAAGTAAATGACATGGTACCTCATCTAATTATAAGAAAGAAAATAGACAAGAATCAATCAAATGGTGATGACAAGTTAAAAATGAAATTAATTAAATGTATAGATATTTTACTAACATGCGTGTTGACCTAAAATGAATGACATATATTAAAACCAAATTATCAATGGTTTCAATGAGAGGCAAACTTTGTATGTTAAGTAAATTTAGAATGATTTGATTCCAGGATTATTAGTTAACATGATATCAAAGAAGTTATGACTAGTGAGAATGAAACAAAGGAAAAATGAAGTAAGGTGATAATTGGATCTAAGAAACTAACCCTAACTGTAACCCTAATTGGTGAGATACATAATAATGGAAGATACTCTTAGACGAGGGAGTGGAGAATGTACATAAGTATAGTTTAGTTCAACTAGAAGATGAAGCCCAAGGATGTTAATTGATTCATAAAAATATATGTTTGGAATGCACTTGTATGTTAGGATACTTGTATTCTGAGAATGACCTTCTCTGATGTATTTTAAATGAGATCACTTATGTGCTGAATAGTAGCCTAATTGAACAATGGTAAATAGCAAGAGATAATCATAAAGTGTGTTATGTATGTGTATGCCTTGAGATTTATTCATATATATAGAAGTTGAATTAAATAATTATATGTTGTGTTAAAAGCGTGCTCTAAGCATGATGAATGACATGAGATGTTTATATGCTTATATTGTTGCTAGTTCTTCTATCTATGTTAATACTTGATGAGAACTTTGATATGAAATGAAAGGATAAGAAAAATGTTGAGATTAAATTAACATGTAGTGATTACTTCTGAGAAACCTTCTTTAGGGTAAATGATGGACAATGAGATTATGTCTCGAGCTAAAGGCCCAATAATTATAATTTCTATGATGTGATGTAAAAATGGGAAGAATAATATGTGTTGCAAAATTACATATTGTTGTGATTAGTTTTTTAGTCCTTATCTCTCTTGATAAGCTTAATCCTTTTTATCTCATTCTAGTTTCATGAAAAATACACACATAGGGATTAATAACAAGTGAAATGATGATGCATCTAGTTAGGTGCCCTGAACACTGTGAGTTTCCCCCGAGTGCCATACTAGGGAAATGAAACAGATCTCCTTGTAGTAATCAGAGAGTTATAAAAAGGATTTTCGAAGTACAAATTGAAACCGTAAAGGTTAGACCACCAAGATTTAGGAGTGAGTCACCTAGAGTGGCTCTAGCCCTAAATTCTAGATGTGATAGTCTATGGCCATGAGAAGTAGACTTTGATGAAATAAAATATGTGAAATACTAAACTGTGAGAGATGTTGTGATATGTGATATGTTGTTTTGTTGGTTCCTATATCGTGTACCCGAGATGAGGATGTGAGCCTCATCAAGCAACCTTGCGATGGACCATAGTATGTTATTGATTTCTTATGGTGGTCTGCTATACCCTAAGATAGTGACAATGAGTCGTTGACACGAGAATTAGGTGTGGTGACTTCTACTTGGTGAGGTACAAGCTGACAAACTATGTAGAATATGGTTTGAATCTTTGTGACATTCCTTGTAATACTAGAAGAATATTTACCATTATTGATTATGATCTTTTTGTGAAATCGATTTGTAATGGAAATTATCTTCTTCATTACATATTTGTCTAGTTTGGAATTTGATTTTAAATATTGACAAATAGTTAATGTTGGGATTTATATCCACACTGATTATGATTTGGATTGCTTGTAATTTGACAATATTGTAGGGTAAATATGTCTTATGTGGACTTTAGTGTGATGACCCGACCACAAATCAGACCATAACAGTGTAATTAATTGCGGAATCAAACATAAACAATGGATTAACAAAAATCACTAAAAATTAAAACCATTTGCAAAGAGATCTAATTCCAGGAATCTCTTATAAGGGGAACCAAAGTACTGCATACATTCAGATTTACATTGTACATGCCATGTACCATCTAATCTCGAGGAATATATACAATAGTTTCTCTATTAAATCTACACATAAGCAACATAAAACCTCAAGGCATTCAATGCCAAAATCTCAGATCGATCATAAAAACACTAACTACTAACTCCAAGGACCTGAGAGTACAGAGACGACACATAGGACTCATATCTACAAGACACGACAGTCAGTATCTCCACCTGAGATGTTATTGTTGTCCCTGATGCCGTTGTCCTTCCCCTACTGTATGGTTTCTACCTCCTCGTCCTCGTCCACCTAAAAAGGTTGGATCCCACGGGGGTGAGACAATTGAAATTGTCCCAGGGAGAGATATAAATCTCTGCTAGAAACATTATTATTGCAGATAAATAGTGATAAACCGAGCAGAGGATTCTTTATTATTAATAAGAAGGATAAATCACTATTTAAGCAGAATAGAGCAATATCATCTTTTAAAGCATTATAGCTATGTATGATAACGTAGTAAATCATCTATTTACTAAGGAATATGAAGAACATGTATAACATATATCCATTTAGGATACAATAAGCAATGTAACATCAACCAGTGATTTCTGTATTTCATCCTTAAGAAAATATGTTATACGGCTGATTACATCTTACAATCACACTTATGCTCTGAGGAGATGAAGTATATCGTTCATGCTCCAACCGATCACGATTACGTAAGCATTGGAACCACACAAGGTCAATGGAAGAGCCGGACTCCATCACCTCATCTGTCTCGGTCAGTACAAGACCACATGCAGGACATCTCATGTCTCTTGCTAAAATAGCTTTCCAGGGTATACTGGCAACTTCGCTATAGAGTTATAGCCCATAGCATATACTCTCTTCAGGATATGGCCCATAGCCAATGCATGGTACTGTGGAGTCATGGCCTATAGCCATACTCTTATTGGGAAATGGTCCATAACCATTCATGTGCATAGGATATGGCCTGCAGTCATTCCTATGAGGCGTAAGGATATATTCATCCATTACCCTCACATATTCAATAATATGCATTCTAGGAGTTCCCATAGGAAAACATGTTTCACCCTCACCAGCTATTGACAATGATGGATCTGTGGCCAGGGCTCTACATGATAAGATTCCACTTGATTATTTAAGTTCATTACCATATTCTTTTAGCATTAGTCAAGTTTTCAAACAAGAATTATTATGACAAATGCTATAAAGAAACATGTAATACTTCTATCAAGTACTTCTCAAAATTTTATAAAACATTGGGATCTCAATCCCTTATCTCATTACTGGGAATTCACATCCCTCCACAATACCATCATCATGTTTACTGGATGTGGTTATTCAAACCTTTAGTTCATCACTCAACATGGTTACCACTATCAGGTAACTATTACCTCCAGGTCATCTGACCAAGGTATTCATGATACTTGTTACACTAGCATCTCACATAGTTCACCAGGCATATTAAACTTCTTGTCACCTCTCACTAGGAAACAAATAAAATAATGGCTCACAAGGCCCGTTAACATCATAGTTCATACCTAGTTATGCTCATCATCTCATGATACATGCATGGTTAGTATACTTGATAACAACCATATCAATTACATATCAACATTATGCAATACAAAGTTAACAACACTATTCCCTCATTAGGGTTAGGGATTCCCATCTTTATCAATTAGGGTTTCACATAACATCAACCTATATTAGGGTTTCACATAACATCACCCTATATTAGGGTTTCACATAACATCACCCTATATTAGGGTTAGGGTTTCCCATCTTTATCAATTAGGGTTTTATGATTACCTCATTAATCCAAACCCTAAGTCAGTGCTTCCACATATCTTGGAGCACATACCATTATTTAAGTATTAAAACATACTTATCATGGTTCCATGTACTAGGAACACACATCACCATCATACCTTATTCAATTGACTTAACCTTTCACTAAGTACATGCACCTATGCTTATCATAGTGCATCAAATTTATTACTTTCATAGGCATCAAGTGATAATCACTCTAAGTGTATTAATCACCTAAATACTTTAGAGGTACTTCCATTGAAATCAACTTTGAGATACTCTTCAACCACATATGGGGTTATTAGTACTTACTTGGTTTGAATCAATTGGACCTTCAAACGGTTTGAACCAATTGAACCTTCAAATGGTTTGACCCTAAAGCTTTAAACGGTTTGAGACCGTTTAGACCTTGAAATGGTCTTGAGGTCACTTGACCTTCAAACAGTCTTGAGGTCACTTGACATTCAAACGGTCTTGAGGTTACTTGACCTTCAAACGGTCTTGAGGTTACTTGACCTTCAAACGGTCTTGAGGTTACTTGACCTTCAAACGGTCTTGATCCAATTGAACCTTCAAGTGGTTTGGGACCGTTAGACCCTCAAATGGTCTTGGTCTAAACCTTCAAACAGTTTGAGACCATTTAGACCTTCAAATGGTTTGGGACCGTTAGACCCTCAAACGGTATTGGTCTAAACCTTCAAATGGTTTGAGACCATTTAGACCTTCAAACGGTCTTGAACCTTTTGCTCATCAAACAATTTTGAAACCGTTTCAACCCAAAACCCTCAAATGATTTGAAGAATGTTTAACCCTAAACGGTTTGAGACCGTTTGATCCTCAAATGGTTTGAGACCATTTGGTCCTCAAACAGTTTGAGACTGTTTGGCCAAATCAGAGTTGAAACCATTTGAACCAAAATTAAGGTTTTGACCAATTGATCTAAGGTTTTGAAACCAATTGAGCTAGGGTTCTAAAATCAATTGAGTTTGATTGTTTGAAGTTATTAGGTCATGAGACCAATTGATCCTTGAATCCATTGAAATCGTTTGGTCTCTAACGGTTTGAAACTGTTTGACCTCTAACGGTTTTGAAACCGTTCGGTCACCAAACGGTTTGAAACTGTTTGGTCTCTAATGGTTTGAAATCGTTTGATCAACAAAATGAAACCGTTTGTTTTTTATATTCTTGAGGTGTGTGCTGAGATGATGTCATCATTATCAAGCTTCAGACCTATGAATTCTATTGTCATTTATATGATGAATTCATCAATTGTTCAAGAAGAAAATAAAAGATTAACATATGATGAGAAATTGAAATCAATAATAACATTGATAGGTTCAAGTTATATAACCCACCTTCAAAGTAGCTTCAAAGCTTCAAGATTCTCGTATCTAATGGTGAAAGAATCTCCTTCAACTATCCAAGGTTTGTTTCTAAGTCTTTGGATGCAAAAGATAACCAAGGTTGAGCATTGGATGGAAGAGAGAAGAAAACGAATGTTGAAATTCGATTTCAACCCTCAATTCAAGGTTGAAGATGATCATGGAGCTTACCTTCAGCTTGGGGAACGTTTTCCTCCTGCTCCTAAGCTCCTTGGTCGTCGTACAAAGGAAGGAAAGAAAGTGGTTTGCAAAAATAGCCTTTCAAGTAAGGAGAAAATTGAGTACATATAATTGATTTTCTAGGAGAGAAAAAGTATGAGAAAATCCATCCACTTTCTCGCCACATGCCCCCTCCCTTCCTTGCCTTTGAAGCCAACTTCCTTTATCCTCAAATTCCTCTCAATTATCCTTGAATTAAAAGCAACCACTTAAGCACCTTAATCATTATAATATTATTATCCATTTTTAGTGGACATTACTTTTTAATTAACAAATGTGAGTGGATTTCTTCACCTACTTAGGATATTTCAGTGCCACTCAAGGCATTTGGACGTCCTCATACTGTAGGATTTCAACCACAGCCTTTTTTGTTGATGGGCACTTCAATTAATATATTTATTTTTGCTACAAAATAAATTAGGGTTTCAATTATGCTTAAATCTTGATTATTTTATTATCAAGATTATCTCTCCTCAAATGTGGTTCCAACAAGATGCCTCTTTCTTTTTATTTTCTCTAAATGATACCAAGAAACAATAGGGACATAATAGAGGTGGTATTTTACATATCCAACCCTATGTTTTGGGTAAATTGCAAATTACACCAAAACTAGCATTCAATACACAAGTATTACTCAAACAAGCTCCTTCTTGGAACTTAGGTTTTTGGAAGCCATACCTCAGCATCATTCTCATTCTTATGATGATATAACACTTGAGGAACATTTATCATGTAACATTGGCAAGGTAACCCCTTAAATTGGGTAAATTGCACTTTAATCCAAAGTAGGTAAAATATTGTTTCAACATTATTCAAATAGGAACAAAATTGAAACATAAGCTCTCCTTTAGTCTTAATTACTTTTCAAAAGATAAGTAAAAGAATATAAATGACTTACTTAAGCAAAACTCCCAGGGTTAAGCCTTAACCCAGGTCAGGGGATGTTACATTTAGCTTCATGACTGCATGATGTGTTCCTGGTCTGGGTGGTGGGGTTTCACAAAAAAGATGTTATTGCTATGTATTGATTCTAAATGTTTATATCTTTACTTGTTTCTCGTAGTGAAGTATTGTCATTATGAAATTAGTAGCATCTATTGATATGTTCATAGACATGATCTAAAATATTTTTGAAGTTCGATTTGGTCTAAATTATTACCTTATCTGATTGATTAGATTATTATCATAATTTACATTTTACTATATGCTATAACTATTTGCTAGACTTTATAATATTTGTAAGTTTCTTTTAAGTTCATTATACTTACTCTAATTTTGATGCGTGTACTCAGCTTGAGTGGGAGGAATCCCACTCACTGTTGGGGCTCTATATGAGTCTCATGAGATTGTTTCAAATGTTTTTAGGCATGATTCTATCCAATAGAGAGGTCATGATAAAGAAGACATAAATAGAATAATATAGATAGATTATAATGTCCATGAACTCTCTCTTTCCCAGGATGGGTAGTATACTGAGTTTGTTCATTAATATACTTGTCTTTAATGTAAACTAAACTACATGTGAGCCGTAAGATTTAATTTTGGTTTAAATGGAGTTCAATAAGAATTGTGATATCTTAATATAATGTCCTTGATGTACTATTTGTTTTTGAAAATTGTGAAGAAAGAAAAAGAAAGAAAAAAAGATTATTTGTGATTTTCATATACTATTTTAATCATCTTTGTCAAGAATGTGTTGTTTTGTTCATAATCTGGGTTTGGGTTTAGGGATTCTCTCTAATGGTTGGCAGTTATGCAAATCAAAAGAGAGTTCCCAACAACAGAGACCATAAAATTTAGGATTGGATCCTCATACGAAGGCATATGATAGATAATGTGTTCATAGTAGGAATTCTACTAGACAATTGGATTATGATCCAATGGTAATGAAACATTGAGTGCACGGGGAATTCAATCCTTGTGCAACTTATTCTCTGGAAGGAGACGAGTTCATTTGGTCCTAGTCTAGTTAGTTGTCATTATTGAGTTTTTACATTATGACTAGTATATAGGCGATGGTAGTGAAATCAAAATGTGTAGTATCCTCTAAATATAATTTCTAGTCCAATCTCAATCATTTCCTTGCAATTATAATTATCAATTCAATAATACTTAATAATTACTCTTAACACATTTATTTTCAATATCATTCTCAACAGATGGTTTGTAAGCAATTTATTAGATGAGTTATCTCTTAGGTTTGACCCTTTTCTATATTGGAATTGATCCATCCACTTACAGGTGAGTGATTTTCCATTGTAAAAAAGGATCAAAACCTAAGATAGTTTACCTTAGGGTATTTGTTTGTGTAATAAATCTCACATCATTATGTAGTTAGTATATTTTTGTAGTGTGTATGTGGGTTCAAACATAATGTGTACATTTATTATAACAATATATATTACATAACAATAAAGTAATTAGATATATAAAACTTGTATTTTCAATTTAATTTTCTAACCCATATTAATCATACCACCTCGGGTATATTGGTTCTTATGTCTATTATTGCACTAACATGAATTTCACTTTGGATGTTTATGGTATTGGGTTTAGAATTTCATAGTATATCTTTTGTGATACATATGTAGCTTTATACATTAATTGGAATCTTAATAAACATCCATGCAGTCTAACATACGGTGAAATATTTGAAGAACATGCAAAAATCATCAAATTCAATAAGAATGAATATTTCTAAAGTAACCACATACCTTCTCAATGAAGAAATAATGTAGTAATAAAACTTGCACTTCAAGTTGTATGTAATCCAATCAAGATGTATTCCAATCAATCAATCAACATGAAGGCATGCATAATATTGAGGTTCTACAATTTTATTTATATGATTCAAATCAGGGTATAGTCTTGGTACTATAGATGTTGATTTAGAGTTATGTTTAAGGTTAGGTTTCTAAACTCTAATTCTATTGTATAAGGTTCAAAGTCCTGGACATCCTAGATACACATCACCAATATCCTAATCTTATAATGATCTTGAGATTTCATTATTACCTAAGTAAGACAAGATAATATCCTAAAATAATAGTACTCAACATGTCTAATATTTTATTCATCAACATCAGGGTGCATGTAATATTGTTTCATATTCATGCATCAAAATGTATTTTTTGAACAAGAAGAATAATAAACCCTTTATTCAATTTTATTTGTAGTCTACATGATTTTTTGATCAGTTTGATAAGTAAATTGTCTATAATCCAAGATATGATTTATTTCTATATTATTGTAGTTAAAACTATATTCTCCAATGACAAAATGCCACATCAGTACTTAGGTGATTCCCAAATGACCCAGGACTAGGGTTCTGAGAAGAGGGAAATGAATCCCTTACCCCTCCTCAGTGACCAAGGTAGGTCATGCGGTCTGGGAGAAAAGGTTAAAGTCTTGTGGGGATTGTTCCTCCTCCATGTCTAACAAGGAGTACAAATACAGAGGAAATTGGGAGGATGACTCTGGGTTTCTAGCATTGATTCCAATGGGCAGATGTCAAGGTAGGTTTGATTGAATTCCACGAGGTCATGAGTGGTCTCAACTTACCCTCATTCCTGGTGAAGCATCAACTTGGTCTTATTATAGTAAAGTAGGTTACATATTTTATAGGCATGATTTTACTTGGGTTTGAGGCAAACTAGAGGTCAGAGGAGTTTGTTGGAAACTCGGTAGTGATTTTTAAACCATTCACAGGGTTGTGTGATGCCCTGAGCATGAGATCCAATGGTGAATTTCGAGCATTGAAATCAGAGATTTCAAAAGAGTCTGGAGTCCTCCACACCTACATCTATGGGTCTAGAGACCTTCAGTGACCCAAAGTAGTACTCTAGGTCAACTGAATTGGGTTGCGAGCATAGGGTCATTGTAGCTTGATTTGTAGGTAGAACCAATGGTATATCTCATTAGATTTGTAGGAGAAATCGAGGGTTCTCTATATTAACAGAAATAGGTGGGTTCTCTAGGCGTCCTTCAACATAGGGGATGAGGAGAGAGACAATTGTGATTAGCCTTAGTTGTTTGTATAACTATTATCTCATTTGGTAAGCATAATAATGAGTTGGGGATTGGTTGAGTTCTTTCAACTCCTCAGATCCAATGGCACTATTACCTCATCGATATGAGGAATAGAGAGGAAGAGTGGAGTGAAAGGAGTTCAAAACTACAATTTCACAAGGTGAGCACAGAGTTCAGGAGAGAAAGAGACATCTTCGCTCACAGTTATGTCCATATCTGGTTTTTGGGTTTGGGTGGACTTTGCCTCCCTTAGTTATCCTATTTTATTTTTTATTCAAACCATATTTCCTAGAAGTCTTTATATAGGCCACACCAGAGCTCGTTTTAGACTCAAATTTTTGGATAATTTTCCATTAGCTACATGTTGGATCTAGGGCTCTAGAGAAGGGGTGAATAGAGATTCATAAATTCTCACAAGATAGATTAGACCTTCATATTATATAAATCAAAACCAATAGTTTATGTGCAATTTGAAGTCCTAACTAACAAGCATAGCAAGGATGAGAGAAAATGAAACAAGCACTTGGACAAGGTTGTTTAGAGTGGTTCCACTCTCCAAACTAGGAGAGAGTCAATCCACTACCTAGAGAGCCCAACCTCTAGGACTTTGTAAGTGGTTTCCTCTATATATTCACCTATAAGTGTTATAATACAAGGCCCACCAAATGACTTACCTATCGAATACAAAGAGTCTTCAATCTTACCAAGGACTTACCCACTTTAAAAAAAGTCTTCCGCCTTCTTCCAAGGACTTACCTACTCTTGCACAAGTCTTCAACCTTCAAGGTATTACCCACTCTTCTTAGATCTTCATCCTTTTCCTACTCCTTCACCTGGAGAAGATCTTCACCTCTTCTTCAACCTTGAAGAAGAACAACTACAACTTCACCTTCACTCGGAGTAGCTTGCTTCACCTTTTCTTCTTTAAGAAAGGGGGTAGGGAAGATGGAATTAAATGAGAGATTTACAAGCACAAGTAAGTATCTCTCTTAAAACTAGCCTAACTCACTCATAATCAAGAAATGCTATGTAAATTAGAGAGAGAAAGGGGCTCAAGGAGTTGCAACACACTCAACTATAGCAAGGACATAAAATAGCATGAATGAGCAAACTTAGAATGAACTCCAAGGGGTCCTATTTATAGGTGGGGGTGTTCCCTTGAGTGTGGGATCTCTTAAGGGAGAAATATAGCCATTTTCCAAGTTTCAAAGGATCTATTCTCGCTCAAAACAACATTCCAATAGTTATAATCACTTTTTCTATATTTTTCATATAATACATTTGGTCAAGTTCTAATAAATGTAACTCGACCGATCCACTAAGTGACAAAGCCAATTTTCAAACTATCAGTTGAGTTTGTTCTGGGAAACTCGACCGATGAGCTAAAATTAGTTTTCCTCAGTGAGTCAGTCAGTCGACCTTTGTGAGTGTGCAACTCGACCAATTGATCTCTCTAGAAGATCCATCACTGAATCAATTGAGTTTCTAACTCGACCGATGAATAGCATGTGACAAATTTTCTAAATTGAGTGGTCAAACATTGGAATTATGTGTCCCTAATTTTTTCTCATCTTAGTTACAAGTCATATCCTCAATACAAGTGATTATAAAAATCATCTAAGGTCATTTGGATTGATTTCCCAAAACACGCACTTGCATTGCTTTTGACTTGAATTTGAACAAGCTAGGGCTTGTGTAATTTGATCCTTTTCATGTACCTGAAGCCTAAAATCAATCTTTAACAAACATATTAGATACATAGGAATGGAATGGTTAAGTTATTATCAAAATATGGTCAACGCATAACTCTCAAGTCAACATTCTCCCCCTTTTTGATAATTACAAACCATTCCTCTATCATATTAAAAAGGATATGTAAAGTTATATCTTTGCCTTATGAATTGCAAGGGGATTCAATATTTGAACAATGTGAATTTCTCCCCCTCAATCTATGCTTATTGTTACCTGCATAGTTAGTCTATCTACACAAAGCAACATGACATATATATACTATATGGTCATTTAGCAAGTCACATGATAAAGCATATATTGAACAAGAAAAGGATCACGTAGGAAATAAAAGAAATATGGTTGAGATTCAAAACACTTGAACTTCTCTCCCCCTTTAGACATTATAAAAAAGGATGGGGGTAGAAGAGCACAAAAATGGGTCTTCTCCAAGAACAACCACACATACATCCACAACACGCAATCTCAAAGCATACACCAAATAGAGATGAGAGAAACATATAGTCCTAGTCATAATCAAAATATGGTAAACATGGAACCAACTCATGAGATATTTTAAATCAAAGAGTAAGTGTACAAAAGATTAAGATTACAACCCTGAAAGCATGTTCTCAGAAACTACAAGACAAAATGGTGTAAACTAGAGGGTAAAATAGTACAACTCAGAAAATGTGCCCAGATGTTTTTAATACAAAATAGCCTAGAAAGATATATATGATCATCATCTAGACTAAAAACCAGAAGATCTAAACATCTAGGTCATCTATGTCTACACCATCCACAACATCATCAGCATCAGAAGCTTCAGGCTCATAGTCATCATCCCCATCTGAAGGTGTAGCAGCATCACCTTCATCACCAGAGTCACCAACAAAGCCATCAGAGCCATCATCAGAAGCATCACCATCATCCTCATCAGCCTCCTCTTCAGCAACAACCTCCTCATCAGCCTGATCTTGCATCTCCTCATTAGCAAAGGAACTGAAACCATGACTAGGCCAACATGCATTCTGCTCAGCCCAAGACATGCCAAGAGTATGGAGCTCATTGGCATGTGGGAAGGAAGGAGCAATGAGACCAAGATTGGGAAGCAAGGTGACCAAGGGGCTAGCAGGTAGAGGCAGCACTCCAAGGGTAGATCCACCAGCAATAGAGGGTGTAGTAATGGAAGCGGCTGGTGGAGGGGTAGGGTAAAAGTGATAATATGTATAGGATGCATAGTCACCTCCTGGGTAGGGCTAATAGGTAGGGTAAGAGTGTACACAGGACAGGTGATAACACCAATTTTTGTGATGTTTTTGGCCTTTATTCTGTTATCAAAACTGCCCTTTTCAGTTGTTTTCCTCACTTTTATATGCATTTCTGTAATAATTGGCAAAGCAATGCTCTCAGTCCAATATTTCCATCTTTTGCAGAGTTTCCTCCTATTTTGGCCCATTTAACACCAATAAGGCCATTCCGACCCGCAAATAAGTCCAAGACTGTCTCGGCCCCCCCTGACGCCTGATACACACGCTGACTGGCAGGGTTGCGCGATGGACGACATGCCTCTTTACCCGACAGGGAGCCAAGCGTGCCGCAACTACTCCATGTGCCGCGCGATATTGGCCACCCACCAGCAGGCGCTCCTCGCCAAGACACCCGACAACCGACCTCCTTGTATCGGGCGATACCCGCGTCAGCCGACCACCAAATGAACGGTGGAAAGGAGGGCACGTGGCGCTTCGAGCACCATATCTGTTCCCGACCAGCTGCCTATAAATAGCAGCTACAGGGAGCCGAAAAGACAGCTTAGACAACTCGAACAAGCTTGGTCACTTTAGGTTTTGGATAGTTGAGTGATCTTCGGAGGAGGCTGTGGCAGGCGTATCGTGCTCCAGTGTTCGTACCGGGTGACACTAGGTGAGCTCTTCCTCATCCTGAGAGGGAGGGGATTGGTTCACCTAGGACTGTACCGGGCGACACTGGGAGCCGATATCGGCCGATGTAGATATGCGACACGAGTGCCCGACACCAGTGCCCGGCAGTAGGATACGCAGCTCCATGCCCGACAAGATAACGAACCCGATACGCTCCGCCCGTCAGGCGTATCGCCCGAGAGGGTGTGCCTCCCGACTTGAGTGTATCGGCCAGGTCCTTGAGCGATACAGTCGCTCGTCGCGGTATGCCGCTTGAGAGAGTGTGTCGCCCGACACGGCTGTATCGGGCTAGGCCCCTTTGTCCGATATCGGGCGGGATGGTTACTGTAGCTTGTCGTCCTTCTACATCAAGAAGGCGACACATATCTTTAATTCTGTTATTTAATTCTTTACTCATGCATTGTAACTAAGACCTTTAATGCTTATAGAAATAGAAATGCTTACTTACTTGCTGCTCTATGCTTGGTGCAATATGTTGGATGACTGCTATGTTTGGTATATAAACTCTAGCTTGCATGTTTTGGATCGTGTTTCGCTTAGCTATCGAATTGTGTTTTCCCATCGCAACAACTTTGAGAGTTGTGTTGCGGCTCTAGTGTTTGGTCCGATTCTGGAGTACGAGAGTGCCCGAAACGGAGTATCTTTAGTAACCTTTCCACTCTAATTTGAATCCGGTGACCCCTAGAGTGGAACCGATGCCTTGTTAGAGGTGCCCGCTTCAAGAGGAGGGGTACAGGATTGGTCCTACCGCCGCTTGCTTTACCGCAGTTTTATCCTTCGTACCTCACCTTAGCTCCGAGTGTATCCTTCTGTTTCTGTTGCATGAAAACCCCTAAAAATTGCTAATTGCTTAAAACCTTAAATCTTTCTAGTAACTCCACTTGGAGATAGTTTTCTTATTTTGTTCGTGACATCTTTATGCTTCCCTCCTAGGCAATTTATCATCTCTTTATACCTTCCAGAGTGTAGCGTGTCGATTCTGGGTTCTCAACACTACCCCCCCTTGTCCCTGTGTTCGACCCCGTATATCTACTTCGACCCCATAAACAAAGTTGTGGGGGCCTAGAAGGATTCGGGTTTATAAATGTAAAAGCTCGAATACCTCAAATCCGCCTCCAATTTTAGGACGTGCGATTTAGGCCGGTCAACTTTTTGGCGCCGTTGTCGGGGACAAGGCAAAGACGGTACTGTTGACGAATCTGAATCCACTAACTACACTCCTGTGCCTCAAGCTTAGAAATAAGCTTGACATCACACTTTTTCTTTTATCATTTCCTTTTTCATTACTATTATTCTTAGCCTAAGCCGAATAATTCAATTTTCTAACTTGATTTTATATTCTCTTACAGGAACCTTGGAAGCTGACCTGCTCTACCGATTTTTGATACCATGTCTCATTGTGAGCAATCTCTTCTTGAAGGTGAATGTCAGGGCCGAGGCAAGAGGGTGAGCCAGCCTAGCTTGGTTGGTCAGCTTTCAGCCTAAATAAAAAGACAAGACACCATTATCAGCAAACTGGTACAGGGTGCGCTTCCTGGCCCCGGAGTTCAGAATTCCATGCAACACCAGATGGCGAGTCTACAGATGCGCCAATGGGGATTCGATCAATGATTGGTCCAATTGGCAGCACTGATGAAGAACCCTGCGGGAAAGACACTCTCCTACCCGGAAACTGCCAGAATGGTGGTACTAAGGTCCGGGAAGACGGTGGAGTGCACTTCTGAAGCCGAACCGGAACCTGAACCGAGGTCTGAGAGCACCATTCCAACATAGGGCGATGGTGGACAAGCAGAAGCTCAAGAGCCAGCATGGAAGCCTTCAGACGAGCTACCTGATGGGAGGAATTCCTACGCCCCAAGGCCGCCATTCCTGTATAAGCTGATAAAGGCAAATCTAAAGAAGCATCATGAGAGGTTCATGGACTCGATCAGGAAACTGCATCTTGAAGTCCCCTTCCTTGATGCATTGGAAGAGATGCCTATGTATGCCAAGTTCCTCAAGGACCTTATAAAAAAGAAACGAAGGGGAGGAAGGACAGAGACAGTGTATTTAGATTTCGCCTCCTCCGCCTTCTTGAAGCCCGATGCACCAAATAAGAGAAGGGATCCCAGAGCTTTCACAATCCCGTTCGCCATCAGAGACAACGTCGAGCGCAAGGGTCTAGCAGACTTGGGGGCTAGCATAAGCCTCCTGCCCCTAAGTTTCGCACAAAGGGTGGGTTTGACCGACATTGTTCGGACTAACATGCGGATCCAACTGGCAGACCACACCTTCAAGAGACCTGTCGGCATTGTCGAAGATGTACCGATCAGGGTTGGCGACTTCTTCATCCCTTGTGATATAGTCGTCATCGACACAGTTGAAGATCCCCATTGCCCGATCATCTTTGGGCGCCCCTTCTTGGCGACAGGGAGAGCGCTAATTGATGTTTCTGAGGGGATGATCACTTTAAGGGTCAGAAACGACCATATGGACTTCAAGCTGAAAGAAATAATGAAGAGCCCATCCCTCTCCGAATCAGCATGTTTCGCAGATAGCTACAATAAATTCTGCGATGAAGTAGAGGAAGATATCCAGACAGTAGACCCCCTCTTGAGGGCTATAAACTGTCAAGATCCCGACCTCGAAGATCCTGAGGTCGCGAAGCATCTCAACCTTTTCAACCTTTCTGATGAAGATTTGCAAGAAGGGAATACAGAGGTGGATTCTGTGATGTATGCCTCTCTTGAGGAGGAGCCTCAGGAAAGGGCACCCAGACCAAAGCCAGAGTTGAAAGCATTGCCCGAAGGCCTGAAGTACGAGTTCTTAGATGAAGAGCAGAGAAACCCCGTCATCGTAAACGCCGATCTTTCGAGCAACCAGCTGGACCGACTCCTTGAAGAGTTAAGGCTCCACAGGAAGGCTATAGGATATTCGGTAGATGATATCAAAGGCCTTAGCCCCGCCCTGTGCATGCATCGCATCAACTTGGATGAATCTGTCAAGCCTCTGGTTCAACCCCAGAGGAAACTGAACCAGATGCTCAAGGAGATCGTCAAGAAAGAGGTAATAAAGCTTAGGGATGCAGGGATCATTTACCCAATCAGCGACAGCAGTTGGGTAAGTCTGATCCACGTAGTGCCCAAAAAGGGCGGGATGACGGTGGTTAAGGGTGAGAAAGGTGACGAGGTGGCAGTTAGGACCGTCACCGGCTGGCGGATGTGCATAGATTACCGAAAGCTAAATCAGGCTACAAAGAAGGATCATTTTCCGCTACCTTTTATTGACCAAGTCCTCAAAAGGTTAGCGCATCACAATTTCTTTTGTTTTCTTGATGGCTTTTCAGGTTTCTACCAGGTACCCATCTTGCCCGAAGAACAAGAGAAAACAACATTCACCTGCCTTTACAGCACTTATGCCTTCCGAAGGATGCCCTTCGGACTCTGCAACGCCCCCGCCACTTTTCAGCGATGCATGATATCGATGTTCTCGGATTTTCTAGAAGACATCATAGAAGTTTTCATGAACGGTTTTTCCGTCTATGGGAAGGACTTCGATAGCTGTCTGAAAAATCTGTCATTTGTTCTTCAAAGGTGCGAGGAGAACAGCCTAGTTCTAAACTGGGAAAAATGCCATTTCATGGTGCGGGAGGGCATCGTCCTCGGGCATAAGATCTCAAAGTGTGGGATCGAAGTGGACACAAGCAAAGTTGAACCAATATCCAAGCTTCCTCCTCCAAGATCCGTGACGGGGGTGCGAAGCTTCCTCGGGCACACCGGATATTACTGAAGATTCATCAAGGACTTCTCGAAGATTTCCAAACCATTGTCCAATCTTCTGGTAAAAGATGCTGAATTTATTTTCTCTAACGATTGTCTAAGTGCTTTTCAGGCCCTTAAAAATGCTTTAATATCACCACCTATCCTTCAAGCGCCAGAATGGGGTTTACCTTTTGAGCTGATGAGCGACGCAAGCAACTACGTGGTTGGAGCAGTCCTGGGGCAAAAGAAGGACAAGAAGCACCATGTGATCTGTTACGCGAGTCGCACGTTGGACGAAGCCCAGGTAAATTACACAACAACTGAAAAGGAGATGCTCGCGATCGTCTTTGCATTTGATAAGTTTAGTTCGTATCTTATCGGAGCAAAAGTCAAGGTATACACAGATCATGGGGCAATAAAATACTTAATGCAAAAGAAAGACGCAAAGCCCAGACTGTTGAGGTGGGCCTTACTGCTCGAAAAATTCGACCACAAAATTATCGACAAGAAGGGTGCAGAGAATGTGGTCTCAGACCATCTATCAAGGATCGTGACTGAGAAAGAGAGAGGGCCTCCTATCAACGACGACTACGCCAATGAAGCCCTTATGTTGGCCGAAGCCCAAGAAGAAAGCCTACCCTGGTTTGCAGACATCTGCAATTATCTCGCTTGCAGAGAACAGCCCCCTGACATAACGTACAATCAGAAGAAGAAGCTTTTCGCGGAAGTTAAAAACTACTACTGGGACGATCCTCTATTGTTCAGAAGATGCTCCGACAACTTATACAGGAGGTGCATACCAGTAGAAGAAATTGCGGACATCCTGAAGCAATGTCACGCCTCCCCCTATGGTGGTCACCTAGGAAGCGAAAGAACAGCTGCAAAGGTGCTACAATCAGGTTTCTACTGGCCCTCCTTATTTAAAGACACTGCACAGTTTGTGAAGGCTTGCAAAGAGTGCCAGTTTACGGGGAACATAGGGCAGAGGGACGAAATGCCAATGGCAAGCTGGATTGAAGTCGAAATATTTGACGTATGGGGGATCGACTATATGAGGTCGTTTCCCCCATCTCGAGGGTATGAGTACATACTCGTGGCCGTGGATTATGTATCGAAGTGGGTGGAAGCGATAGCCACCCAAACCTGCGACGCCAAGTCAGTTATCAAGATCTTCGAAAAGACCATCTTCCCTCGCTTCGGCGTCCCGTGCACAGTTATTAGCGACGGAGGATCGCACTTTGGAGAAAGACAGTTTGAAGCACTCCTACGCAAGTACGGAATGAAGCACAAGATCGCTACACCCTACCATCCCCAGACGTCAGGGCAGGTAGAGGTTTCCAACAGGCAAATCAAGAACATCTTGCAGAAAACTGTCAGCCAAACAAGGAAAGATTGGTCCATTAAGCTTGACGATGCACTTTGGGCTTACCGCACCGCTTACAAAACACCCATTGGAACCACCCCCTACCGTCTCATCTACGGAAAATCCTGCCAACTACCATTAGAATTGGAACACAAGGCCCTTTGGGCAATCAAGTTCCTAAATATGGACCTCAACAAAGCTGGAGAAAAGAGATTTTTGCAACTTCAAGAGCTCGAAGAGCTGAGATTGAATGCCTATGAAAATGCAAAAATCTACAAAAAGAGGACGAAGTTGTGGCATGATGCCCATCTCAGGAGAAAGGATGTAAGCGAAGGGGATAAGGTCTTGCTGTTTAAGTCTTCCATCTGTCTTTTCCCTGGGAAGTTACAAACGAGATGGTCAGGACCGTTTACCGTGTCAAAAATATACCCATCCGGAATGATGGAGCTTTACGACAAAGACGATCCGACCAAAGTATTTCAAGTTAATGGACACCAGGTGAAAAGGTTCTATGAGGATGAGGCCTTTGTCAGGAGAGCAGAGATCGACCTATAGGATATGGGCACAGCCAGGGGTGGAACAAGATGATCCTACACCGGTCGAGCTGGCGACGCGAACTTCAGCGCTCCTCCGGAGGCAGCCCGAGTTTTTCTTTCTTTCATAGAGTATGATGCATTTTTTTCTATTATTCGCAAAAACAAACTTTATGTCATGTAATAAGGCCCGAGTCAGTGCATGTGCCACATGTGCTGACTCTGTTTTATGGGCCACCGCTGTAATAATTTTTCTGAGGTAGGGGGTTTAACCCTAAACCAATGATGTTTTTCCTTCATCTAGCATCGGTTTTTCGGCCGCCTATTTTAATCATGACGGGCAGCCGCCCAGCTGGCGCGCAAGACCGCTCGTACCGGGCTTTGGTCTCTAAGGCATCGCAATGGCCGTGACGGTTGGAGTTCCTGGGCGGCGTGCACCCTATCGTGCATAAGAATAAATGCCCTTAATGAGACTGATGTGACCATCGTCTCGGGAACTGCCTGACCCGTTGGCCGACGCGCGCCCCAGAGATGTCCGTTTCGCCCCGGCCGAGCTGCCTATAAATAAGAACGGAGATTTCACCATGTCGGGCAGTCACACTTTAGTCATTTTAGCCACCTGGAACGCATGCAGTAGTCCGCCCTTCTGCTCCTGTGTCGGCCATTTGCCTTCACCGTGGTATCGGGCGATGGCTCCTATGAGAAAAGGTAACGCCCGACACGCATATCGCCCGGCACACTTATCACTCAGCAAGCTATCCCCCGACAGGTTTATCGCCCGACACGAGTTTTTCATATCGCGCGCTGCCTATCGGGATCACGAGCCTTGTCGAATTTTGTATCGCCCGACGCAGTTATGCACGACATAGCAACCGATGGTGTTTGCCTGTTACGCCATATCAGGCGGCACGTTTTTCTTTTGTGACGTTCTGTCGGGAAGTTGCTCTTTGGCGACCTTATCGCCTGATATACCCGTATCAGGAGGTATGCTGTGCCGCGCAACCCCTCCTCGTATCACCCAATCTTGTATCTACTTATGCTTTCTTTTAACGGACGATACCCGGATTTTGAAATAAGTCTAGCATTATCGAGCTTCTTTAACTTTTTCTATCTAACGACTTATAACGGTTGATGAACTTGATAACAGGCAGAATGGATGCCGCAGCTGAAGCAACAACTGTCGGTCAGAAACGTCAGCACCCCGAAGAGGGGCAATTCCTTATCATAGTCTGTCTTCTGTAGTAGCCTGGGGCCAACTACAGAGACAACACGAGTACAACCCCGGTGACTGCCGGGACAACATAAGAGCTCTCTGTCTACCGAGAGCTATTGCGCATGTTCCGGCTGAGCTGGGAAATAAAATGGAGGCTGAGCTGGGGAAATGTTTTGCCGGCGACCTCCAGATGGAACATGGGCATCCCGGCTCCAGCTACTTAATAAAGAGGAAGCAGCCACAAGTGTCTGCACTTGTAGAAGTTGTTTCCAAATGAGAAAGAAGGAGGCGGCAGCAAAAAAAAAGCATATTGCAGCTTCTACAAGGCACAAGCGAACCTGCTAAATAACCTTCACTGGACTAACATGAACTCACCCTCTTCTTCACTACTCTGGGATAGAGTATTGGATAAGTTTGGGGGGGTACCCATGTACCAGTGAAGGAGGTATAAAAATTCTCTTGTGCCATTTTGCCTTTCCACTATATCATGTGCTTCCACCCTTGCTCATATAAAAATTTCAAAAATTTTGCTTATTTTGTTCCCATGCATATGTACAAAGTCGCTATATTAGTAAAAACCCTGATGCAACTGCTTGCAAAGTTTGTTTTCTGTATGCTTAATGTGATGCAAGTTTTTTTATATCTTTTTGATAATACTTCTTCAAATGAACAAAAGAATATGTTTTTCCATGTCAAAAATTTTTAAAAATATAATAATCTCGCAGACAGCTAAGAGACGAGTATGGAGAAGGAAAAAAGCTGCCCAAACAGCAAGAATCTCTTTGTTTCCCTTACCTGACAAAAATCCTAAAAAGGGAGAGAAACCTTATGAGAGTGAATAAAAGCATGAGAGTTATGCCCAATAAAAGAAAAAGAAAAAAAAATATACACACACTTGTTTTCTAAAAGTACCCATCTTTAGGCATGGTAGATCTAGGGCAGTGGTACGTAGGATGTGAAATCACTGCTCTAAAGCCAACTGGCTTGGACTGCAGGGACCACTTGTCCGTTAACGGACCCTTACCTGGATGGACCGATGGGAAACAAGAAGAAAACCCAAAAAGCCTTAGCCTACCCTATGCACAGCTTTCTACCCCGAAAATAAAGCTGTTTGGTGTGGAAGCTAACTTCAGAATCATACAACAACGTCTCGTCGAAGCTGTAGAGAATAATCTTACTTAAATAATAAGGCAAGAAAAATGAAGTCTTTTGTTCGTAATGAGGCAGCATTATCTCTAAAGGCATTACGATACTTGTTTTACATCTTGGCCTGAAAAGCATACTACACAGGAAGAAGCATCGCCAAATAAAGTTTAAATATTGATTGAGGACAATCAAAACGCTAAGTTTGGGGGAGTTGATAACACCAATTTTTGTGATGTTTTTGGTCTTTATTCTGTTATCAAAACTGCCCTTTTCAGTTGTTTTCCTCACTTTTATATGCATTTCCGTAATAATTGGCAAAGCAATGCTCTCAGTCCAATATTTCCATCTTTTGCAGAGTTTCCTCCTATTTTGGCCCATTTAACACCAATAAGGCCGTTCCGACCCACAAATAAGTCCAAGACTGTCTCGCCCCCCCCCTGACGCCCGATACACACGCTGACCGGTAGGGTTGCGCGATGGACGACACGCCTCTTTACCCGACAGGGAGCCAAGCGCGTCGCAACTACTCCATGTGCCGCACGATATCGGCCACCCACCGGCAGGCGCTCCTCGCCAAGACGCCCGACAACCGACCTCCTTTGTATCGGGCGATACCCGCGTCAGCTGACCACCAAATGAATGGCGGAAAGGAGGGCACGTGGCGCTTCGAGCACCATATCTGCTCCCGACCAGCTGCCTATAAATAGCAGCTACAGGGAGCCGAAAAGACAGCTTAGACAATTCGGACAAGCTTGGTCACTTCAGGTTTCGGATAGTCAAGTGATCTTCGGAGGAGGCTGCGAGAGCAGGCGTATCGTGCTCCAGTGTTTGTACCGGGCGACACTAGGTGAGCTCTTCCTCATCCCGAGAGGGAGGGGATTGGTTCACCTAGGACTGTACCGGGCGACACTGGGAGCCGATATCAGCCGATGTAGATACACGATACGAGTGCCCAACACCAGTGCCCGGCAGTAGGATACGTAGCTCCATGCCCGACACGATAACAAACCCGATATGCTCCGCCCGTCAGGCGTGTCGCCTGAGAGGGTGTGCCGCCCGACTTGAGCGTATCGGCCAGGTCCTTGAGCGATACAGTCGCCCGTCGCGGTATGCCGCTTGAGAGAGTGTGTCACCCGACACGGCTGTATCGGGCTAGGCCCCTTTGTCCGATATCGGGCGGGATGGTTACTGTAGCTTGTCGTCCTTCTACATCAAGAAGGTGACACATATCTTTAATTCTGTTATTTAACTCTTTACTCATGCATTGTAACTAAGACCTTTAATGCTTATAGAAATAGAAATGCTTACTTACTTGCTGCTCTATGCTTGGTGCAATATGTTGGATGACTGCTATGTTTGGTATCTGAACTCTAGCTTGCATGTTTTGGATCGCGTTTCGCTTAGCTATCGAATCGTGTTTTCCCGTCACAACAACTTCGAGAGTTGTGTTGCGTCTCTAGTGTTTGGTCCGATTCTGGAGTACGAGAGTGCCCGGAATGGAGTTGCTTTAGTAACCTTTCCACTCTAATTTGAGTTCGGTGACCCCTAGAGTGGAACAAATGCCTTGTTAGAGGTGCCCGCTTCGAGAGGAGGGGTACAGGATTGGTCCTACCGCCGCTTGCTTTACCGCAGTTTTTTCCTTCGTACCTCGCCTTAGCTCCGAGTGTATCCTTCTGTTTCTATTGCATGAAAACCCCTAAAAACTACTAATTGCTTAAAACCTTAAATCTTTCTAGTAACTCCACTTGGAGGTAGTTTTCTTGTTTTGTTCGTGACATCTTTATGCTTCCCTCCTAGGGAATTTATCATCTCTTTATACCTTCTGGAGTGTAGCGTGTCGATTCTGGGTTCTCAACACTACCCCCCTTGTCCCTGTGTTCGACCCCGTATATCTACTTCGACCCCGTAAACAAAGTTGCGAGGGCCTAGAAGGATTCGGGTTTATAAATGTAAAAGCTTGACTACCTCAAATCCGCCTTCAATTTTAGGACGTGCGATTTAGGCCGGTCAACAGGTTCATGTTGGACATGATAGCATGGAGCACCTGATGTAGGTGCTTCTAAACCTAAAGGTTGTACACCTATTGATGCATCATGTAGCCCATAAGGGATTGATTGGATACATGGAATGAGGCACAGGCAGGTTAGGTAGGCTGAGGTGGTAGAGGTGCTCGGATAGAGGTAGAGGTAGAGGCACCATGTGTGGTAGAGGATAGGATAGGCACATACTTTTGAAGTGTGGTCTCACTGATGCAAACTCCTTTCTAGGTAGGTCTGTTTTACATGTCATGGAAAAGAGATTTTCCAGTGGCAAGATGGAAAAGATTACATATCAGGGCTAGGTAGGGTGGGTGGGTGCCACGGGTGTTCTTACTTGAGTCAAAGTAGGTCATAAGTTGGAGAACTTATCTCACCCACTTGACTCCTATGTTCTTCAAGAGATAGTACATAATGACTATAGTGTTTTCTACAATTTCAGACTGATTTTCTTTGGATGAGTATTGCAGTTAACAACTAAGGCAAGTATGCATCTCTTAAGGTCTAAGGCAGAGGAGGGAAGGGTTCACTTCTTCCTATATGAGAATTGAGGCTTCTTTAAGAACTTATAAATATCAGGAAGAGTACGAGCATATTACTTGTAGAAGGCCTCAGGCTCGACTAGGTCAAAATACTCCAGGTAGTTCTTACCCCAGGTGTCAGTCACTATGGTACCCAAAAAGAAGATGTTCAGGGTATCCTCGGATACTAGGAATTTCTTCCCGGTGATCATAGAGGTGAGGACTACTTGAGTATTAGGCAGGAGTATGAGGGTGTCATAATTCCAATGCAAATTTGCATAGAATTCATGAACGGCTTTGGTGCTTGTGATGGAATTGTTATAGCACACATGTTCAACACCCAAGGCTAAGAGATGGTGGTCGTACAACAACTCCGCTACTTGATCTAAGACCTCTTGTCTCCGTGGATGTGGCTGAAAAAGGGCACGAAATGGAAAGGGGTTCCTAGGAAGGAGCTCCTTGTACCTATTGAGAGCCTCATTTGAGACAAAAAAAAGTGTCATCAAAGGGAATCAAGTGAGAGTTGGAAGAAGATGCTGGTGCATTAGCTGGGGCATCCCTCCTTCTCCTATTGGATTCCATGGAGATGAAATGGAGAGGATGGAGATAGCAAAAGATAGAGAAACACCTCCAAACCCATCCACACACCTAGGGTTTATAGAAAAGAGGTCAAGGAAGGTCGATCTAGGTCAAACTAGGGCTAGGGAGTGGAAGGTCGGGGCTAGTATTGATAGCTTGAGGGAGCTAGAGGTTGGATCGGTCAACTTTTCTCTAGTTGAGAGGGAGAAAAGTTGACCAAACCTATCTTAAGTTTGCTCCACCCTGGCCATCGGTCAATGTCTGTGACTCAGAAACTTAACTGATAGGCTCTTTAAAAAAGCTCTCGGCCACTGATCGGTCGAGTTGGCAACTCGAACGATTGTCAACCTCACCCAAAATTAGAAATTCTAATTTCTAGCAATTAGTGTGCTAATTAAATTTATTTTTCAAGTCCATTATTCATTTTAAACATACTTAGGCACATATCACTTATCGTTGGGTACTATTTTGCGATAAAATAAGAGTTAGCAGAAAATACCCAAAAAGAACATGAAAATTGATTTTTAGCATATTAGCAAGCAATGGTGATCACAACATAAGCATAGCATATAAGATAGATGACAACTAGGTAGAAGGCATATCAAATTCATTCAAAGTAGTTATGAGTAGTGTATATCTAATAAAGTTAAATTTCTCTCTAGCTAGAGGTTTAGTGAAAATATCCTCCAACTGATTTTTTGTGTCCACATGAGTGATATAGATATCCTTTTTGGCAATGTGATCATGTGGAAAATGATGGTGAACCTCTATATGCTTAGATCTACTTTTCAAGATAGGATTATATGACAAGTTAATTGCACTAATATTATCAACATAGATAGGAGAAACATTAAAATAAATGTTAAAGTATTGGAGCATTTGCTTCATCCATAGGACCTAGGCACAACAACTCCCGGTTGTAATGTGTTCAGACTTAGTGGTTGATAATACCACTGTGCTCTGTTTCTTGGAGAACAAGACACCAAGCATGGTCCTAGGAGAAAGCAAGTGCCACTTGTGCACTTTCTATCAATCAAGCACCCTTTGTAATCTGCATCACTATAAGCAGTAAGAGTAAAGTCCCTTGACATGGGATACCATAGTCCAAAATTTTGGGTTTTGGCTAAGTATCTTAAAATCCTCTTAACAACTATAAGATGTGATTTCTTAGGATTTGATTGAAAGCGAGCACACAATACAACACTAAACATTATATCAGGTCTAGAGGTAGTTAAGTAGAGTAAACTTCCAATCATACCTCTAGAGAGCTTCTCATCTACCTTCTCACCTTCTTCATCCTTATCAAGTTTGGCGGTGTTTGACATAGGTGTGTCCATCAACTTGGTGTTATCCATCCCAAAGTGCTTAAGTAGCTCACTTGTTTACTTGCCTTGGTTGATGAAGTTCCCATCTTCAGTTTTCTTGATTTGAAAACCAAGGAAGAACGTGAGCTCACCCATCATACTCATTTCAAATTTACTCTACATAAGATCACTAAATTCATTGCAAAGATCAAGATTAGTTTTGCCAAAAATGATATCATCAACATATATTTGAATGATAATAAAATTGTTAGAAGTGTTGTTTAGAAATAAGGTAGAATCTACTTTGTCCATGATATATCCATGATCTAACAAAAAGTTCTTTAATTTCTACTACCAAACTCGAGGTGCTTGCTTGAGTCCATAGAGAGCTTTTTGCAACAAATAAACATGGTTAGGTAAACTATCATGTTCAAAGTTAAAGGGTTGTGCAACATACACTTCCTCATCAATTGTAGCATTCAAAAACACACTTTTAACATCCATTTGATAAAGAAGAAAGTTTTTATAACTAAAAAAGCAAGTAATGTGTGAATGGACTTAAGTCTAGCTACATGTGCATATGTTTCATCAAAATCTATACCTTCATGCTGATTGTACCCTTGAGCTACTAACCTTGCTTTGTTCCTTACCACTTTGTCACTTTCATCAAGCTTGTTGTGGTAGACCCACTTGGTGCCAATGATATTTCTATCATGAGGTTTTGGCACTAGGATCCATACTTTGTTCTTTTCAAATTGCTCCAACTCTTCTTGCATACTAAGGATTCACTCATCATCCCCAAGAGCTTCCTTGATGTTCTTTGGCTTGAGTTGTGAGATGAAGGCGATGTTGGCTTGTTATTTGTTAAATGCAGTCAGTGTCTTCACTCTTTCAAATAGATCACCTAATATCAACTCTTTTGGATGATTCTTTACAAACCCGAGAGTTGGATCCTTCTTCTCTTCATCTTTCTCTTCTTCTTGGGTAACCATCTCTTTTCCCTTTTGTGTGATGTTGAGTTCTTTTAGAATAGGAATAACTTCACCTGCAACATCATAATTTGGAACAATATCTTTGGGAATAGAGGGGTTAGTCTCAATAAACATAAAATTTATAGATTCTTCTACTTTAGCAACATCAACAATTAAACACTTTATTAGCCTTGCTAGCAGTGATATAGCCAAGAAAGAAAGCCTTATAAGATTTTAGATCAAACTTGTTGAGAGAATATTTCATATCCAAAACAAAACAAGGACATCTGAAAATATGGAAATACTCAATAGAAGGCTTCCTACCATGCCATAGCTCATAGGGGGTTTTCTTTAAAGAAGGATATGTAAAAACCCGGTTTTGCACAAAACACGAGGTATTGACGGATTCGGTCCAAAACTTCTTTGGAGTGTCATACTCTAAAAGCATGGTCCTATCCATCTCCTATAGTGATCTATTCTTCCTTTTTTGAGGTGTTCAAGGTGAAGAGAAGTTATGTGCATAACCAAAAATTTGACAAAAACATTTAAAAAAATCATTTTCAAATTCTCCCCCATGATCACTACGGATGGAAACGATGCGGCAACAGGCTTCATTCTCAACTCGTTTACAAAATCTCAAGAAAATATCATCTTGTCACTCTTGGAAATGAGAAAGAAGGTCCAAGTATATCTATAGAAATCATCAACAACAAAAATCCAATACTTGGAACCACGAAGCAATTTAGTTCTCATTGGTCCAAATAGATCAATGTGAAGAAGTTCAAGAGCTCTGTTAGTACTAAGGACTCCTTTGGATTTGAAGTAGGACTTGGTTTTCTTTCCTTGGGTACAGGGTTAGCATTCCTCATCCTTTTCAAAATCTAATTTGGGAAGTCCCTTGACCAAGTCCTTTTTGCTCAACTTGTTCAACTGATGCATATTTACATGACCAAATTGACGATGCCAAAGAGAAATATCATTCGAATTGACTATAACATCTACCAAAAATAGGCTTAATAGATTTAAGAACAATTACATAAAGATTACCACTTCTAGTTCCTTTATATATAACTTGATAGGTGAGGGAATCTAGAATCAAACATTCAAAGGAAGTAAATAACACAAGGTAACCATTGTCACATAATTGACTAACACTAATTAGATTGTGATGTAGGCCATCCACAAAAAGAACGTTCTTGATACACAAGGATTCACCTACATCACCCTCACCTTTGACCTTACCTTTCTTGTTGTCCCTAAAGGTACCTGCACCTCCTTTATTTTTTGTGAAGTTGTTGAAATGGCCTATATCACGTGCCATATGCTTAGTGCAGCCACTATTAACAATCAATCTTCCTTTTTCCTACAAGAAAGGAGAGTTTCGGTTCCCAACTCAAACTTTGGGATCTGGAGTTAGCTTTGGGACCCATTTTTTATCTTTGGGTTGGTCCCCTTAGGCTTGTACGAACAATAAGTAGAGTAATGATCATCACACTTGCAATAAGAATAAACCATAGGATTCCTAGTGCTAGAATACTATCCTACAAAGAAAGAGGTCTCCTTGCTCATTTGCTTACCTTTGGCTTTGTTCTTGCCCTTAGGTGTTCCTCCTTCAAATCCCAAACCACTAGTACCACTTTGTTTGATAGAATGGCCAAGGATTTCATAAAGGGAGTTTTTCCCTTTGAGGAATTTTTGCAGAGAGGCCCTAAGTCTATGATTATCATAATTTAGATATATGATAGTAGAAGACAAACTAGCAATATTATCTCTAGCACAAACAAGGTCGGCCTCTAGATAGAGGGCTTTAGTCAAATAAGAATCTTTCTTAAGAGAAATAGAAGCAATACCATTACTAGGAAAAATAGGTCAAGAAGATAAATCATTAACTTGACCAAGCACCTATAATTTTCATATTTAAGCAGTTGAATTTCCTTAAGATAAACATATTTATCATCCTTACTAGCATCAACAAGAAGCTTAAATTTAGAACTTTCAATTTTAAGAGTTTCAAGCTCCTTTAGGCACTTTTGGTTATTTTCCTTAAGAGATTCAATGTTCTTGAGATAGACACCATTCTCTACCTCAACTCCATTGTATTGGAGCTCAAGATCAAGATATTGTCCTTGCAAGTTATCAATTCTCTCAAGATGAGTTTTCTCATTAAGCTCAAGAATTTCAAATTTAGCATACAAATCATCAATAATTTTCCTAACCTTTTTCTTTTAGATTTACACTTAGCAAAAGAAGAATGGGTAGAGACAAGCATATCAATAATAGCTTTCTTAGATAACTCATGCAATCTTACCTCACTTACCTCACTTACCTCACCAATTTCTTCACTAGTAGAGACCACGAGTGCAAGGTGTCAGTCTCCATCTTCTTCGGAGCTTGAGCTACTTGAGGATGAAGCTTACCAAGATACATGAGTTGTATTCTTGTGTGTTTTCTCCTTCTTGTCCTTCCTTTTGCAATTGCTCTCCTTCTTGTACTCTTCCTCATTCTTGGAGTTGCCCTTGTGGTGTGACTTTCTTGACTTAGGACATTCACTCTTGTAGTATCCCTTTTGTCCACACTTGTAGTATCTAGGAGTAGAGGAGGATGCTTACTTTCCCTTGAAGTGCTTGTCCTTGATGTAGTTTGCTTCATGCTTACTAGGGCCATCATCTTCACTTGAGGAGGAGGGAGATGTCTGAAAAGCAATTTGTTGTTGAAGGATGATCGCCTCCACTTGTGCTTTGAAAGCACTACCTTTGATCTTCTTGGCTTCCTTCTCTTCTTTCTTGGCTTCTTCTTCTTGCTTGTTAAGCCTTGTCTCATGAGCTTGGAGGTTTCCAATGAGCTCTTCGGTTGGGATGTCACCAAGGCTCCTAACTTCTTTAATGGAGGTCACCTTTGACTCCCATCTCTTTGGTTGAGTCCTCAAGATCTTGGAGTTGATTACACCTCTATCCAAAGTGTTGCCCAAAGCAGCTAGGTCGTTGATGATGACATTGAGCCTAGAGTACATCTCCACAATCCCCTCTTTCTTGCCCATCTTGAATTTCCCTAGAAGGTTGTTCAACATGTGTATCTTAGCCTCCTTGACTTGCTTTGTGCCCTCATAGGTAATGCACAATTTGTCCCAAATCTCATAGGTGGTGTCTCAAGATGAGATGTGGTTCAACTTTATTGGGGTAAGGTTTGCATAGAGGATACTTATGACTCTGGCATTGAGCTGGGCTTATTTAAGTGCAACTTCACTCCATGTTGTAACAACTCTGATTGGCTCCTTGTGTGGTGTCATCATCACCTTCCACATATCAAATTTCATTCCTTGAATGTAGAACTGCATACGCCTCTTCCAATAGAGGAAGTTGGTTCCGTTGAAGACTGGAGGATGCATGGAGAAGCCTCCCTCTAGGCTGAGTGAACCAAGTAGGTTAATTCCCATATTCTCGTCTTGTGGGAGATTGTTGGAGAAGATCCTTGACTCTGATACCACTTGTTGGATCTAGGGCTCTAGAGGGTGGTGAATAAAGCTTCACAAATTCTCTCAAGATAGAGTAGACCTTCAAATTATATCAATCAAAACCAATAGTTTAAGTGCAATTTAAAGTCCTAACTAACAAGCATAGCAAGGATGAGAGAAAATGAAATAAGCACTTGGACAAGGTTGTTTAGAGTGGTTCCACTCTCCAAACTAGGAGAGAGTCAATCCACTACCTAGAGATATCAACCTCTAGGACTTTGCAAGTTCTTTCCTCTATATATTCACCTATAAGAGTTACAACACAATACCCACCAATGGATTTACTTATCCAATACAAAGAGTCTTCAACCTTACCAAAGACTTACCCACTTTGCAAAGAGTCTTCTGCCTTCTTCCAAGGACTTACCTACTCTTGCACAAGTCTTCAGCCTTCAAGGAATTACCCACTCTTCTTGGATCTTCAGACTTTGCCTTCTCTTTCACCTGGAGAAGATCTTCACCTCTTCTTCAACCTTGAAGAAGAACAGCAACAACTTCACTTTCACTCAGAGTAGCTTGATTCACCTTTGTTTCTTTGAGAAAGGGGGTAGGGAAGATGGAGTGGAATGAGAGCTTTACAAGAACAAGGAAGCATCTCTCTTACAACTGGCCTAACTCACTCATAATCAAATAATGCTATGTAAATAAGAGAGAGAGAGAATGGGGCTCAAGGAATTGCAACACACTCAACTATAGCAAGGACTTAGAATATCATGAATGAGCAAACTTGGAATAAACTCCAAGGGGTCCTATTTATAGCTGCGGGTGTTCCCTTGAGTTTGGGATCACTTAAGGGCTAAATATAGCCATTTTCCAAGTTGTAATGGATCTATTCTTGCTCAAAACAACTCGCCAACGGTTATAATCACTATTTTTGCATTTTTCGTACAGTACATTCAGTCGAGTTCTAATAAAGGTAACTCGACCGATCCACTAAGGGACAAAGTCAATTTTCAAACTATCAGTCAAGTTTGTTCTGAGAAACTCGACCGATGAGCTAAAATTAGTTTTGCTCAGTGAATCAGTCAGTCGAGTTCTGTGAGTGTGCAACTAGAGCGATTGGTCTCTCTAGAAAATCCATCACTCGATCGCTCGAGTTTCCAACTTGACTGATGAACAACCTGTGACAAATTTTCTAAATTGATATTTGAGTGATCAAACATTGGAATTAAGTGTCCCTGATATTTTCTCATCTTATTTACAAGTCATATCACCAATAAAAGTCATTACAAAATTCATCTAAGGTCATTTGGTGTGATTTCCCAAAATGTGCACTTACATTGCTTTTGACTTGAACTTGAACAAGCTAGGGCTTGTGTAATTTGATCCTTTTCATGTACCTAATGCCTGAAATCAATCTTTAACAAACATATTAGATACATAGGAATGGAATGGTTAAGTCATTATCAAAATATGGGCAATGTATAACTCTCAAGTCAACACTACCATCCGTTATTCAGAAAAGGACTAAAACCAAACTAATATGTTGGTTAGCCAAAACCCAAAACTTTCTTTCAAAGAAATAGCTAAATAATTATTTAATTAATGACTTAGGCCACAAGTCATTTTGGAATCTTCTAGAATTTCTTCTATGATCTCATAATTCCATTATCTATAAAATAAAATTATCATTCATATATAATATGAGAATAAAATATTGAATTCTAATTTCATATCCAAGGACCTATTTGAAACATAAGGTAATCCAATTTGAGTTAAGTTGGTTTTTGAGGAATGTGGTTTAATCCTAGGCCCTTTAATGAATCAATAAGATTGTTTACTTTCTTAGTTCTATAATTATATCTTGGAACACCATAATATCTCAAATGAAGTGTTATATTGATATATGATCAATTTACTCTGTTTGCTTGAATTGAAGACTCATTCAAAGTCCAATGATTAAAATCATCAACCCAAGTCATATTTTTCACTCATCTAGTTATCCACATAGTATTTTTGAATTAAATTTAAAATTTCAAAGGTTTGACATATAATATATATAGTTAATATTGTTCTATATACTTGAACTAAAGACCCATTCAAAGTCCAACGTTTAAACTCATCAATCAAAGTTATATCATTTTACTCATTCTACACATTTAATTCTCCACATAGTATTTTTGAATTAAATCTAAAACTTCAAAAGTTTGAGTCTTCAAATATAGACACCATCTGAGACCAAAAAATGGTAAAAACATTTGAACTCGATGTCTACGATTTTTTTAGTCCTTATTGATGTTGTTTCCATCAATATAACAGATGTTCAACCAACAACCAATCAAATTCCTAGCATAAAGAAGTGTGAAGGTTCCACAAAGAGGTATAAACAACATTAGAGAATAAGGATTGGAATCATTCAACATCCAAGGTGGAGAAGAATAATAACTAGATATTGTAAGACAAACAACAATCTCCTCATAATTGTGGATGCACATATAAATAAATCTGAACCGCTACAAAAACATAGGGGAAACAGACAAAAAACAAACTCAAGAAGCAACAAATGAAAGGTGAAGCAACTACTCCAATCTAACACTGATGTTGTTCCCTAGGAAGGACCTTGAGGATCCTAGTTAAGGATAACCCATATGCAGCACAAGGGTCAAAGTCTACCACTAAATGCCAATAAGAAAGGAGCAGACAATACAAAAATATAGGAAGCCACCAACCAGTACAAATATCAACCAATGACCACAAACATTAAAGAGCAAGCCTGGAACATATAATGTCAAAGCAAGCAACATGGTATATCGAAACCATCCCTCAAATCTCAAATCTAGACATTGAATTAATGGAGAAACCATGACTAGACCAGGGATGATGTAACGACCCCGTCTCCCGGTAACCCCCAATTAAAGGAGACCGAAAGGTCAGAGCCGTTATCCAATAACCCGAATCAAAGGTTCGACAAATAATCAATAATAATTGTGAAATTCTACTAACTAAACTGAAATTTGGTAGAAAATTAAAACTTTGCTTACCTTTGAAAACTTTGGAAATATATCTATCCAGAGCTTGAAAACATTCTATCTAATCCTTCTTGTGCTTTACTTCTTATATTCACAATGTGTCACTTTACTGTTTGCTCATTTCTGGGTTGTAACTAAAATGTCGACAAACAAAACATCGGTCAGCATATCGGAATATGCCGGTATGTGAGGACAACCAAAAGTTTGCACATATGGATAACAATCTAATTATCACAATCAAGTTAATTAACAATCCAATTTATTCTTTTTAGTATGACATTCTCCACCGCTTTTGCCCTAACCCTGGCATACCCACCTTAGGGTTTCTTTTGCCAATGACTTAAGGCCACCTTCTCAATCCCGAGCTTGGTGACTGTGGGTCACCACTTATGGTGACCATTAGTCATGCAACTTAGACCACCTTCTCAATCCAGAGCTTGGTGTCTGGGGTCACCACTCATGGTGCCCATTGGTCTACCCATCTGGGCCTGACCTTTGGCATCATCCATCAGGGTGGCATGTAGGTGTGAGAATACATACTTCTAGTATTAATGTGATAATAATAGTGACTTTATGATTTGCAAGTATGAACATCCAAACTGATAATTTGCATTCAAAGCGATTAACCATCCAGAAAATCCTTGGGAAACTAAGGCGGTTATTCATAATTAACCACATACCTGTCAGGCTGATTTGGGACAGAATAATCCAATCAATAAATCTAAACAAGCAAGCACATTATGAGATCCTAAAATATGCATACAGTTTCCTATTATTAATCATGCCATCAATATCTACTAAACCTAGCTCACTTCTTAGGGTTTCTAATCCACTTTTAGGGTTTCCATCGCAATTAAGGTTTCCTTTCATCTTTCACTATTTTAAACCCTAATTATTCATCTATTCTTCACAAAAGATATTAAGGTTATCCTTTAACAACAATTAACCTTATTTTTGAATTAAAGGCATCATTATCCATCAATTAAGCCCATTAAACTTATTTTACATTAAAACTGCCATTTTTATCCTTTTAATCCATGACAAGATCATTATGCTTATTTGTCATCAATTCATAGTTCATCATGGTTTAATTCACATATGAACTTTACTTGTCATTAATTCTACCTTTATCTGTTAGTAAACCCTAATTTCTACATTGAGGGTATTTATCCACAATTAGGAACCTTTTTACTAAAAATAAATTAGAACCATCATATCTCAACTTTGTACATGAATTTGACCAATTAAAATCATTAAGGGTCATAATTACCAAAGTTAGGGTTCAAGTTTCATTAAAGCATACGGAACCCTAAATTAATCAAATTATGCATGAAGATCATCTCTTTAGATCTAATATGCCCTTTTGTTAACAACATGTTAATATCTACTTTAAACACCCATATAACCCCTTTCTAACTCATTAATCATCAAAGGTTATAATATCTTTATATACTTTTTTGAATTTCAAGCAGAATCAGGCTCCAATTACATTTTTATTGGGTTCTTCACTTTTTTTTGATCAACTTTCATGTATAATTTGTTTTAATCTGAGCTACCAGTCATTAGATATGAATTTTATGAGATGATTACCTTTTGGGCCAATGGGAGGCCGCCACATCAGCAGAGTGGCTTGTTCCACTGAGGCGGGGTCAGCACGGGTCAAAGGGAAACTTTGCCCCTCCGTTCCTTCACGAGCATCAAGGGTAAATGAGTATATTTGCCCTTTTCACCTTCTTCTTCCTCGTGACACTCCCTGCGTACAGGGTTGTGCCGAACCATGGTCAACACCATAGTTGACCTTGCATCCTCGACCTTCAAACTTCAAAGCAAAGTCTCGCACACCTTCGGCCGGTCCTCCCGAACTTGGCTCTACTTCTAATTTCTCCATTGGTATGTTGGATCGCTGAATGGGTGGGACGAACTCTGGCCTGGCAAGTAGAGCGGCGCAGGGGTAGATAGCAGCGCTCTAGGGGAAATTCTCCACCCGGTTGTGATCGTGAAGGCCAACAGAGCCTCACGAAGGTGGTTGAGTCCTTGTCAGGGAGCAATGACCCTCTTATATATGGAAGTTCTCCTGTCGCAGCCTTACTGCAAAGATAAATCAGGTGAAGCTTCTAGGGCTTCCCAAACCACCCCAATCCTAGATCGGTTGGGTGTGAAATTCTCTCCTGAAGTCAGTGAGGTTGTTTCCAAAATCGCACATAAACCAGGTTGTGAGAGAATCCAAGAAAATTCGGATACCTCTTGTTTCCAATCCTACTGGAGGTAGAAGAGGACCCAAGTGCCCTTGGATCTTGATCCAATGGCTTCCATGGTGCGCGCCAGATCCATATGGAAATATTTATCATTTTAATCAAGAAGATAAGTGCGACATTAATATTTTCCTCTATGCATTAGGAAAGCTTCCAAAAATCGTATCTCTCAAACTGCTTACACATTTGATCCCAAATTTTGAGGGAAGCTTAGTAATAACGTAATCTTTTATTATGTCAAATTTGGACCCATTATCTAAAGAAATCAGATCCATTTCTTTAGTTGCAAGTTATTACTCAATTATGTATATTTCTCATCTATTTTCTCTTTCCTTTGCCTTTAAATTATTATTCTAAGTTCCTTGTACCTCAAGGAACCTGAATGGCTCAAAATCCCATGTTGGGAATATCCCTTAGCCTTTTATTTATCTTTTATCCATTTTCTTATTATCTTACTTATTTCCTTATTCTTTTTAATGATTTCTCTTTATCTCTCTTCTACTTTCCTTATTTTCTCAATAATAGAGTTTCTTTGTCTTTTCCTTTATTGGGCCCAATAGCCAATAAAGCCCACAAAACAACCATCAAGGCTATTGTAAATGAAATCCGTTTATTCAAAACAAATTATATCATTATTTGTTCAAATATGAGAAGTTACATTTCTCACCAAAAGAACCCAAAAATTTGGGGTTGTAACATCCTTCCCCTCTTATAGGAATTTTTCCCTCAAAATTCCATCAAGCAAACAAACAAACAGGATAAACCTTTCATATGTCCATCATGGCTCCCACGTGGCCTTACCCTTTCCATGGTGCTTCCCAAGAACCTTCATCATCTCATATTCTTTGATCTGAGTTCTTTCTTACCTTGGTATATCGTACCCTCATAGGTGACTCAGGACATTTCAGCCACTCAAAAGTTGAATCGGTTCAAGGCTCAACACATGGCTTGGGTACCTCACATAGTGCTCTAGATCAGACTCATGGAACACATTACACATCATGTTATCCTGAGGGGCAAGGCTAAACACAACCATCTCCACCAATCCATCTCAAATGGACCCATATATCGGGGACTCTGCTTTCTTAGTTGTAGCTTAGAGGGGTCGGATTTTCACATCACATATTCTCCCACAGTGAACTGCATGTCAGTCTGCTTTGCATCAACTCATAACTCATGTCACCACTGGGCTCTCTCTCAGCCATTGCATGATCAAAGTGACTTCATCTGCACACATTGTGGTTCTTTTCTAACCTTCACGAGGCCTCCTTCACCAACATCATCTTAATGAAGTGGTGACCGACACAACCTCTTAGAATTTCTTGCATCCCGATAAAGGCTATGGTGGTTAACGTCACATCTTAAGAACTGTCACTTTGTATCACCCTGTATGAGCACTCGTGCTCTCATCAGACCCTCTCGTCTGGATCATACTAATCATTAGTTAGCGGTGATAAACTATTCTATCATCGAGTTTTTCATGTATCTACTTCGACCTCATGGAAGTGAACCTTTAGGTCATACTCAAGAACTTTTGAACTCGCATCTTGGTGTGGTTGAACCATCTTTCTCTCTTAAGTAGTTCAACCGAATCCGTCCTTTGACAGCATTCTTTCTTTCTCATGTTATCTACGTAAGGCGATCTACCATAACCCATATTTCATCTTGACCTTCCTTGGTCTAGGGAAGGCTTACCACCACATCCATAGTGGTGAATTCCCATTCCCTCTCGGGGACTCTCTATCCTCTATATCACTACACTGGGTTATTGGTGTTCGTCCTTTACCTCTTGACGTGCATGGCGATGAGCCACGTGCATCTTTGTACACTTTTCATCTTAGGCATCAAATTACTACTACCACTCTTCGTAGTACAGCGTATGGTGATCTTAAATCATGATCTCCTGTATTCTCATGATTCCTTAAGATCGATTCCTCAGAAACCCTAAACCACTCTAGTCAGGGTTTCATCACTTTCCTTTCCAAAGAAGTGCATCTGAGGTTCTACAACCATCCTCTTATTACATCACAGTCTAGACTGGCTAACCAAACAACTACTAACTTATTCAACAGATCTTGCTACATCTAAGTGTTAGACAAACATATCTCTTTTCCAAACTTAGGGTTAGCCTAACAACCTCTTCTATCCTCTAGCTAAACTAGGCAAATATATCTCAACCAGAGCATCCATTACCACTTCACATCCTTAGGTATTAGGTAACATTGAAGACATATACTTCCATGTATTTCACTTACCATCTCAGACTCGAACTCTAAGTCTATCTTCATCCAGAACACTTTGAGCTCATCTGCTTGGTGATCAAACTCAACCTTGTATGACTCATATCTCATGATAAAAACATCCTCATAAGGTGACTACCTCATTCCTCTTAGTGTTGGTAATCCCTCCATGTATCATTCACTTCACTAGGGTATGTTATCATCTCTATCCTCATACCCCATAGCAACGTTCCAACTCACATCATCTTCTATCCTTGGTGTATGGCATGTGTACTGTCCTATCTCTCACTCCCATAACAAGAGGAAATAAGCATTTGGCTGCAGTCCAAATACAGAGTTCTTCCAGTTCCAAGAGTAGAGATGGTACAGCCCACCTTGCCAGTACACTTTCAAATCTAAGTTGAAACGTGCCACATATGTCTCTACAAACATCACGATATCAAAAATTACTTCCATGCAAAACTGGTCTCAAACCTACTTGGGTTTACACACAATCCTTGGTCATCTCCTCTATGTCTATAGGGTGACAGCACTTTTGGGGTCATCCCCCTTCCCTTATGCATCCAGAGAGTGCCCTACTCATCTGCCCTTTGGGTCCCATGATTTCATGAAGGTGATCAATCTCCTACCCATGGCCCTCAGACAATGATAGTTGTTACCTCCCAACCCTATGGTCATGTGCAACTAGGGAATTAGGAAACTCCTACTTTCATCGATCTTATCCCAATCTGACCCTATGATAGACTTATGATTCTATTATAGTACATGTCCAACTTAGAACCTTACCCAAGCCTTCATCATCTCTCTCTCTGCATTCATGGGCTGACTTTCATCCCTTCACAGGGGTCATGGCGACCTTCCTACCTTGGTTAGGCCCCATACTGGTTACCTTCATGGTAACACATTCACATGCACATAGAGATGGTTATCTATGGGTCTGTAGGTTCATTCTCACACCATGTACTCTTCACTTAGCTCCTCAAGATCCTATGAGACCCTCAAAACTGGTAAGAACCCAACCAAAGGGTCCCTCTACCAGGACGGAAGGAAACTACAACTCTTGACAGCAATGTCACAAACATCCTTAGGTCTAGCATGCTTAACCCTAGCATGCTACTAAGGCACAAGCGGACCACCCCCTAAACCATGCTAGGTTATACTTGTTCTCTTTCCTCAACGC
Organism: Alisma plantago-aquatica; assembly: GCA_963693085.1. Lineage (NCBI taxonomy): Eukaryota > Viridiplantae > Streptophyta > Magnoliopsida > Alismatales > Alismataceae > Alisma > Alisma plantago-aquatica. The sequence goes on along the minus strand of OY856410.1, from coordinate 270,071,783 downwards.
TGGATCAAGATTATACCTTCCCATGTCATCAACTTAGTTGTGAGGGATTCATCAACCATACCTTCGACATAAGGGGTACCATGCTAGAATCTATAGAAACTCAAATCTCATCATGAGCATCAGGTACACCACTTCCCCTCTTAGGCCTAGGAACCCTAGGTTCACTTTTTGGGTGTCCAACTGCATGTTCAACCTCTTAACCATGAACCAAGCATGCATAGGGTATGTCATGCCCTTCCCATGATCCTCTTATTCGAGCAGCACCTTAGTGTTGAGTCCTCCTCAAGGGAAACCATTAAGGTAAAAGGCCTCACAATCTGTTACTAACCCTCTTCAGGGTCTAAGGAACTCTTTATCTCATCTCAGTAGGTAAACTCCTAAACCATAGGCACATAGGTTCCAGAAGCATGATCCTCTCTTTAGGGTTTGGTTCCTCTAAATGCCACTAATATATTATCATCCTCCATGGATCAGGCACGAGGAAACCACTATCATCCACTTAGGTTGCATCATCCTCAATCCTCCATTGTTCCTCATGTCTCGGAACTAAGCTCCCAACCCTCTTACTCGAGTCCTATTTTCTCTTTCTAGAGCTAACTCTACATCCGGCCTTACTACTAGAGGCCCTCTCTCCATGTAGGATCAAGCTCACAAGCATACCTCTACATGAGTGATGACTATGTTTAACTTATGTTTGCTCGAGGTTACCCTTAGTTCTTTATGATTATCTCATAAGACATCCATCATATCCTTCTGGCCTCAATTTTAACCTACTGCTCATATTACTGATGTACTCTGGGTGCAAGCTATACCCTACTTGCATAAGCCCATAGGGTTTCTATAGGTTCTCCTCTAACCTCATCCATGAAGGAGATATCCTTCGCTCTAACATGCATGACCCTCTCCAGGGTTGGGTCGCCAAAGGTACTAGGTCATCTAACCTCTTATGGCATCCCAAAGGCATGTCCAACCAAACACCCGGTCAACCATGACATCTAACTCATCATGTCATCTCTCTCTCTCTCTAACCTTCACTTAGGGTTAGGGTTAACGTCATCCTCAAAGGATGTACAAGGTCTCTACTTTTTAATGGAGGTCTCTACCTCTAAGACTAACTATCTCTACTCATCCTCCTGAAAAGGAGGTCTAGCCTCAGGTCTCTCCTGAGGGCACGACAACTTATGTCATACGACTTAAGCATGTATCTATTCTTTAGTTTGCGCTTAATCTATCAAGATTATGTCCATGACATCTTATTTACATGCTTTTCATTAATTTGGTGGAGGATTCCTTAGACCTTATTAACCTTACCTCATACCTTAAGAGGGTGAGGAGAAGAGAGAGAAAACCCTAATCCTTAAGGTCCTTAATAGAATTTGAGTAGAGAAGGGACGAACAAGATGAGAGAGTTCTAAAGGTATCTTATTTCGATTCATATCCTAAGACATCGGCCAGGCAGTCACACACTTCAGTAGTCCTCGTATTCCGACTAGCAGTGCGGAGGAAAATATTTCCAGCCTCCAGATGTGATCCTTTTCTAGACACCCCAGTCTTTCTGACAATTCTCTAATAACTCCCTCAGTTCTATGGAATTTGTAAAATTTAATAATTATTTAAAGATTAAATGAGGAACCTATGGTCTGATACCAATTATAACGACCCCGTCTCCCGGTAACCCCCAATTAAGGGACACCGAAAGGTCAGAGCCATTATCCAATAACCCAGATCAAAGGTTTGACAAATAATCAATAATAATTATGAAATTCTACTAACTAAATTGAAATATGGTAGAAAATTAAAACTTTGCTTACCTTTGAAAACTTTGGAAATCTATTTATCCAGAGCTTGAAAACATTCTATCTAATCCTCTTTGCGCTTTACTTCTTATTTTCACAATGTGTCACTTTACTGTTTGTTCATTTTAGGGTTGTACCTAAAATGCCGACAAAAAAACGTCGGTCAGCATATCGGAATATGCTGGTATGTGGGGACAACCAAAAGTTTGCACATATGGATAACAATCTAATTATCACAATCAAGTTAATTAACAAGCCAATTTACACTTTTCAGTATGACATTCTCCACCGCTTTTGCCCTAACCCACCTTAGTTGCCTCCCTTCAATTTTGGATTAGCCGATCGAAGAATCTCTCCCCTGGCATACCCACCTTAGGGTTTCTTTTGCTAATGACTTAAGTCCACCTTCTCAATCCCGAGCTTGGTGCCTGTGGGTCACCACTTATGGTGTCCAATAGTCATGCAACTTAGACCACCTTCTCAATCCCGAGCTTGGTGTCTGGGGTCACCACTCATGGTGGCCATTGGTCTACCCATCTGGGCCTGACCTTTGGCATCATCCATCATGGTGGCATGTAGGTGCGCGAATACATACTTCTAGTATTAATGTGATAATCATAGTGACTTTATGATTTGCAAGTATAACATCCAAACTGATAATTTGCATTCAAAGCGATTAACCATCCGGAAAATCCTTGGGAAACTAAGGCGGTTATTCATAATTAACCACATACCTGTCAGGCTGATTTGGGATAGAATAATCCAATCAATAAATCCAAACAAGCAAGAACATTATGAGATCCTGAAATATGCATACAATTTCCTATTATTAATCGTGCCATCAAGATCTACTAAACCTAGCTCGCTTCTTAGGGTTTCTAATCCACTTTTAGGGTTTCCATCGCAATTCAGGTTTCCTTTCATCTTTCACTATTTTAAACACTAATTATTCATCTATTCTTCACAAAAGATATTAAGGTTATCCTTTAACAACATTTAACCTTATTTTTGAATTAAAGGCATCATTATCCATCAATTAAGCCCATTAAACTTATTTTACATTAAAACTGCCATTTTTATCCTTTTAATCCATGACAAGATCATTATGCTTATTTATCATCAATTCATAGTTCATCATGGTTTAATTCACATATGAACTTTACTTGTCATTAATTCTACCTTTATCCGTTAGTAAACCCTAATTTCTACATTGAGGGCATTTATCCACAATTAGGAACCTTTTTACTCAAAATAAATTAGAACCATCATATCTCAACTTTGTATATGAATTTGACCAATTAAAATCATTAAGGGTCATAATTACCAAAGTTAGGGTTCAAGGTTCATTAAAGCATATGGAACCCTAAATTAATCAAATTACAGATGAAGATCATCTCTTTAGATCAAATATTCCATTTTGTTAACAATAGGTTATTATCTACTTTAAACACCCATCTAACCCATTTCTAACACATTAATCATCAAAGGTTAGGGTTTTTCATTGATTAAACTACTAAAGATAGCATCTTTATATACTTTTTGAATTGCAAGAAGAATCAGGCTCCAATTATATTTTATTGGGTTCTTCACATTTTTCTGATCAACTTTTATGTATAATTTATTTTAATCTAAGCTACCGGTCATTAGATATGAATTTTATGAGATGATTACCTTTTGGGCCAATGGGAGGCCGCCACATCAGCAGAGTGGCTTGCTCCACTGAGGCGGGGTCAGCGATGGGTCAAAGGGAAACTTTGCCCTTCCGTTCCTTCACGAGCATCAAGGGTAAACGAGTATCTTTGCCCTTTCCCCCTTCTTCTTCCTCGTGACACTCCCCGCGTACAGGGCTGCACCGAACCATGGTCAACACCATAGTTGACCTTGCGTCCCCGACCTTCAAACTTCAAATCAAAGTCTCGCACACCTTCGGTCGGTCCTCCGGAACTTGGCTCTGCTTCTAATTTATCCATTGGTATGCTGGATCACTGGAATGGGTGGGACGAACTCCGTCCAAACAAGTAGAGCGGTGCAGGGGTAGATAGCAGCACTCTAGGGGAACACTACTACATAAATGGCTTATAACGTCACTTTTAACAATGTCAGTTGTAATAATACACTGACACCTAAAAAATACAGCGTCAGTTTATAAAATAAACTAACATCAATCTGTGAAGGGAGACCAGACACGGGTATCACTTTTATTCAGTGTCGGTGCCTTAATAAGAAACCGATGCCTAAAAGTAACCACCAAAACCAAAATTTCCAGCAAAAAAAATTACCTCCAAAAATTAACATACATCGTCGGTTTTTAAAACAGAAAGTGACGACTAAAGGTTTTCTGTGAGACAAAAATTTGTCCAATTTTTATCGTCGGTTTTGTGACAATAACTGACGCCATTGTGTTTTCGCGCGCATAACCGCGAAAATTTTCACCTCTGTTTAGTGTCGGTGTTTTGTTGCAAACCGACACATATAGTGTTTATTTTCGGTTGTTGTTAATAACCGACACCTATTGTTAACTTAACGGCGCGAGGCAAACTCTTCCCCTTTTGTTTCATTCATTTCCGCTGAGGGTTTGCTGGTCTCTGGCAATTCCTCTGCTCCACCGCCGCTCACTGCTGCTTTGTGTCCGACTCTGCCTCCGCCGCCGTTTGCTGGCCGTGCTTTGGTCGCCGACACCACCGCCACTCGCCGCTGCTGATCTGCCGCCACACCTCTACTGCTAGCTCTACTCTCCATCACTGTGTCACACCTCTACTGCTAGCCTGTCGACGACTGCGCCGTGTACTGGAGACCAGGCGCCCGGTGACCTTCTGCCCAACACTGGCGACCAGCTCTCCGCCCAGAGCCCTTCTGCTCGACGACCAGCCCTCCGCCCACTGCTTGATCAGCCGTCACTCCACTCCTCTGGCTGCCATTGTCATGTTTTCCCCTAACCTTCCCCCCTATTCTTGCTTTTCATGTATCCCCTCCAATCCAAAATCAATCAAAGGACATGATTGATGATGCTCGGAAGAGTGGAACGGTTGAAGAATCCTATGGTTGTGTCTGTGTGCAATTTTTCTTCAATGTTATTGTGGTGCAGAGTTGCTATGCGATTTATTTATTTGAACAACATTATTTGAGGTGCACTGCCTTCTTGTTTATTAGACACCCAATCTTATTGTGGCTCTCCAGTTTGCAAACCTGTCTCTTTAACTTATTCATGGATGTCTTGTTCAGATCACTCCAGTATATAATTATGTGATCCCAACATCTTAAATTGAATTAGAATGATTTCAATGAATTATAGGGTTTTAAAGTTGATAATCATGTACGTACATGCGGAAATAGGGTTATTAAACCAATAGTTAGTCTTTCTACTAGAGTGTGGGGATTAACCATGTTGCCTGTAGTTTATAACATTGCATTGTGAATTATTGCATGTTTGAAACTATTGATTTCTTGATTTATTATTTGATAATGCTCTATAGATTAGGATTAACCATGTTGACTGTAGTTTATACACATTTATTATATATAAGAATGACAACACATGAATTTTTTGGCCTAGAAACCCATCCAAGATTTACTCATTAGGAGTAAATCTTGGATAGTCCCCATTTTGGGACTGTTCTTGAACACCTAATCTCACTTAGGATGTAAGTGTATAATGTGTATTGGATTTTCAAGAAAATTTCGGTAGCATTTCCCCGTTTGTTCTGTAAGTACATATGTACTTAGAGAACAACGGGGAAATGCTGTCGAAATTTTCCTGAAAACCCAATGCACATTATACACTTACTAGTGAGATTAGGTGTTCAAGAATGGGATAGGTGGTACACATTTATTATATATAATAATGACAGCACATGGGATGTCCATTCGCAATCGCTGCACCCCTGTGAATGTGTACTTTACAATGTGAACTTTACAATTAGTGTTACTTTACAATGTGAAATTTATAATTTGAATGTGAACTTTCAGATGGCTGATCAGGACCGTGCTGATGATCATTGTGAGGGTGAGGACGTGCTTGCACCTCCTGAAAATGTAAGTTTTAAAAATATATCCCTGAGGTTTCTATCTATATGTTCATAGCATAATTAAGTGTGTTTTTTTATCAAATTTTAGGTTGGTGATGTACCCGCTGAAGAAATTACAGCACTTGATGAGCAGAAAAAGAAAATTGAGAAAGTGAGGTGCATTACAATGATGAACAAGTTAATACAGCAAAGGGGCAATGGACCCAAATTGGTTGTGGATTTCGATCAGGCAGGAAATCCATATGGAGTGAACCACAACTCATTTGTTTCATATCTTGGGGTCCTTACTCACAGCCATTGCAGTCCTATCCTAGAATCATGGCATAGAGTTCCTAAGGGGAAGAAAGACCACATATGGAAGGAACTATGCGTGAGTTATTATTATTTGTAATTCTATTTGTGTAGATTACTAATTTTTAGGATACTAGTTAATAGCAATTCTATTTAATTTGCATAGCATATTTGATCTGGATGAAAAGCTGCATCATAAATGTGTGATGCAACGTTGTGGGAGGGTCCTAAGTAACTATAGGACCAATCTCACCCGAGATTACATACGCGATGCTGAGAATAAGTTCTTGATTGATTCCAATTCTAGACATTGATCAGTATTTCACTAACTCTACACTTATACTTTTTGTTTGTATTCTCTTTGAAAAATAAATATAGGAAGAAGGAAGCCACACATCAATGGAACTACTTGGACCCCAAAGAATGGGAGGAGTTTGTTACCCAAAGAAAAACAGATGAATTCAAGGTATTAAGCACCACTCCCAATTTAATTAATATACATTTTTATGTATTCTCCTATTCAATATTAACCTTTAGTGTTACTAACCAAATCAATGTGCTAACTAAATAGGCTATCAGCGATGCTCAACGAGAAAGGCATGCACTGAATGTGCACGACCACACAATGGATCCAAGAGGATATGCATGTGTTCGCCAAAGACTACAGGCTGAGTCTACTTAGCCTACAGCTACTCAGGAGACTACAGAGTCCTCTACTGCCGCTCTCGCACCTCTGCCTCGTCATGTTATGTGGATTTTTGGGAGGCAAAATAAGAAGGGAGAGATACTGAAGCCCACAACCGCTAAGGCGGATGCAAAAATGGTAAAAATCAAACTCTTAGAGCAATCTATCGATATTGATTATTGTTATGTTTACTTATGAATTTTTGTTGATGGTGGTTAGCGGAAGGTGCACGAGCAGAGGAAGGAAGGCAAGTTCATCCCTCAAGGCATAAGGGATGAACTGACAGTTGCTCTGGGTAACCCAGAGCATCCTGGATGTGTAAGGGGTGCAGGCATTGGTGTTTGCATCAAAGCGTTCTTTGGGCCATCCCAGCGTAAACCTATCCCAAAAGCGGGACTTTCACAAGCTGAGGTAACTTGTTCTTATTTTAGAACGTTATTGCGAAAGGGAATTCAATAATAAAAAACTAGCATTTATTTTATCCATGTATAGGTAGAATATTTAATTGATAGGAGAGTCGAGGAAGTAGTTGATAAAAGACTCCAGGAAGCATTTAACAACTAGTAGGCATCTTAGACTACCGCTTAGACAGTACATGTGGAGAACCTCTCTTCTCCTACTCCTCGTACTGTAGAGGTTGGGAGTAATCCTATAGACCCACCTAGCACGTCCTCTGTAAGTATTTTTATGGCATATATAATAGCTAGTCTGTTCGAGATGATATGTTTGTGTATATATTCATATAACATTCTTTACGTAAATTTGTAGGGGTTGAAGCCATGCCGACTACAAAGTGAAGGATATATCATTGCAGATGCATCAGCTTACCCACCCCTTAAAGGGTGCATATTTCATGGGAGTCCAGTACCAGATGGCATGGTACGTGTGAGCCCGATACATATACTCACTGGCTGGATGAATCTTGCACTGCCTCATACACACCCAGATGCTGAAACACTTGGTGAGGCAGTAGGCGGAGTGATACTGTGGCCCGAAGCGGAAGTCCTCTATACTGATATTGTATGATAAATTTTCATTACTTTAATTTGTTAGTGTGTATATATATATGAGTCAATTGATATGAAATTATATATACAGGTCAAAAAGACGATACCCGCTACATCTCGGCCTCCACCTCCTCGACTACCAAGTTGGCTTCCAGGGGACCTACACGCCTCGATAGGTCCTAATTATAGGAGTGTGGCAGTATGGATCGGTGAACATAATCCAAATTTCCCTATAGATGTTACTGTTCCGGAGACTGCTGTAGGTAAATCATACGATAACAATCTATTTATACAACTTTAGCATATGTATTAATGCATATGTAATAAAAGTTCTGGATACGTATTAATGTAGGTCAAACATTCAGAAACAACATATTTATACAAGATATTTTGGAGTTGTTTAGTTATGAATGGCTGAACACATCTATGATAGAGTTGTGGATATGGTGAGATTAATGCATACTGCAATCTGGTTTATACATACATATACCTTGTTTTATATATGGAAATCTGGTTTCTTATATATTAATGCATATGTAATACATGTTTTGCAGCCACTTACACAAGACATGTATAGATTTTGGGTTTTCCCATGTGGGATTTTTGGTTCCATCTTTGATTAGTCTTGTAGATACAGACCCGTCTTCAGTTACTTCATACTAATGTGATGCTTTTGAATATTTTGGTAAAAATAATAAGACGGTGATTATAGCTCCATTCAATGTCAGGTAAGTTTACTTTGCTTGTAATTTGGACTTAAGCAAATTACATTTTTACTGCGGATATTGAGTTATTAATTTTCTAATTTCTTACCTGTAGTGCTAAGCATTGGGAGTTATTAGTTATTGTCCCCAAGACATTCACCGTCTATTATCTAGATCCTACGGGGAGTGAGTTGGATGTATTATATGGACATGCAATTAAAAGGCCATTATTCTCGTGAGAAATATTTTATGTTTTTATATATGTTAACATTTGTTACTGCATTACTATTTAATTATGCAATTTAATGTGTTACAATAACATATATAGGGTTTTACAAGAGTACAAAAAAGCTGGAGGAAAGGTCCCCAGGAAAAAAAATCTGACACTCATTTGGGAGAATGTGAATGTAATTTCCTGACTCTAATGTATATATTATTTATGTGAACTGTGCTTATTTGTATTTTTGAATATTTTGTATGTTTCAATTTATAGTGTGCTACACAAGACAACGGATGGGCATGTGCCTACTATGTGATGTGATTTATGGACCTAATCATCAAACATGTCGTATTGGAAATCGATAACATACAAAAGGTATTATACATAGTCTCGTTAGATAATATGAAATATATGAATCTTATTATATATTATTATAATTATGTATGTACGTCATTCTATTTGTAGGTCTTTAAAACTGAGGACTTCAACACAGGTGCAAAGCGTTTCGATGTACATGCTCCCTATACGAGAGATGAATTAGATGTTGTAAGAGAAGATTGGGCAAAAACCCTGCAAAGAGTGGGAATTTTTCAATATGATTTTGCTGACAATGATGAATAAAGAATAACTTTGTTCTCATAATTAATTTTGTGTGAATGTGAATGAATTTTTATGAATTGTCATATGTGTGTGAAAATCATCAATACATGAATGTTTCTACATGTGTCTGAATGTAAAAAGAGATGAAATAAATGGAACTGCAGGTTGCTACTGGTTTCTACATGTGTGTGATGAAAAATTAATATGAATTAAATGTTCTTATACATGAGTGTGAATCACATATATATAATATTGTCCATTATGTTAATTTTGCAGGTTTGTGGCGTGTTGTTGGCTGATATCAATGGATGTCATAAAACCTGCAGTTCATAACTGAACTGTAGGTTTCTCATCCTGCGACCAGCCACAGCAGGTCTGCAGACTGATCCAGAAAAAAAAAAACATACAATAGGCGTCAGTTATTTGTATGAAACCGATGTCATATGTTTACAGTGTCGGTTGCCATACTAGTAACCGATGTTGATTTCCCTAATGAGGCCAGACACCACGGCCGTGCTGGCCAGCACGGCCGTGTCAGCGGACCAGACATAAAATAGGCGTCGGATATTTGTATACACCTGGCGACATATGTTTACAGTGTTGGTTTCCCTACTAGTAACCGATGTCAATTTCCCTAGAGGCCAGACACCACGGCCGTGCTGGTCAGCACGGCTGTGACAGCGGGTGATATGGCATCAGTAAGCACTAATAAACTGACACAGATAGTGCCCCAGATGACACCCTTTCTGTGGCGCGAAGGTATATGGCGTCGGTTTCTAAGCTAATAATCGACGCCTATACCCCCTGCTGGCACGTTTTTGGTGTGTTTTCAGTGGCGCATGAAGGGTTGTGGCGTCAGTTTGAGAACCGACGCGTAACGGTTGGGCTTTTAGTGGCGCCCACATAGGTGTCGCTTAAAAACTGACACTAAAGGCCTTAAATAACCGACACTAAAGGCTGGTTATGTACTAGTGGAAATTCTCCACCCGGTTGTGATCGTGAAGGCCAGCAGAGCCTCACGAAGTTGGTTGAGTCCTTGTCAGGGAGCAACGACCCTCTTATATAGCGAAGTTCTCCTGCCGTAGCCTTACTACAAAGATAAATCGGGTGAAGCTTCTAGGGCTTCCCAAACCACCCCAATCCTAGGTCGGTTGGGTGCGAAATTCGCTCCTGAAGTCAGCGAGGTTGTTTCCAAAATCACACATAAACCAGGTTGCGAGAGAATACAAGAAAATCTAGACACCTCTTGTTTCCAATCCTAATGGAGGTAGAAGAGGACCCAGGTGCCCTTGGATCTTAATCCAATGGATGCTGTGGTGCGTGCCAGATCCATTTGGAAATATTTATCATATTAATCAGGAAGATAAGTGCGACATTAATATTTTCCTCTACCCATTAGGAAAAATTCCAAAAATCATATCTCTCAAACCACTTACCCATTTGATCCCAAATTTTGAGGGAAGCTTAGTAATAACTTAATGTTTTATTATGCCAAATTTGGACTCATTATCTAAATAAATCGGATCCCTTTCTTTAGTTTCAAGTTATTACTCAATTATGTATATTTCTCATCTATTTTCTCTTTCCTTTGCCTTTAAATTATTATTCTGAGTTCCTTGTACCTCAAGGAACCTAAATGGCTCAAAATCCCATCTTAGGAATATCCCTTAGCATTTTATTTATCTTTTATCCATTTTCTTATTATCTTACTTATTTCCTTATTCTTTTTAATGATTTCTCTTTATCTCTCTTCTATTTTCCTTATTTGCTCAATAATAGAGTTTCTTTTGTCTTTTCCTTTATTGGGCCCAATAGCCAATAAATCCCACAAAACAACCATCAAGGCTATTGTAAATGAAATCCGTTTATTCAAAACAAATTATATCATTATTTGTTCAAATATGAGAAGTTACATTTCTCACCAAAAGAACCCAAAAATTTGGGGTTGTAACAGATGAACATCAAATCATGTGGCAGATGGGGATAAATATAGGAGTTCAAACCATCCATTGAAATATGATAGGAACCAAGGGCAAGAGCAAACACCCAAGAAATCACATAAGGGATGAAAGATAAGTGATCATGGGTTTGATAACATTGTAGAAATCCAAACCAGGTCACAAAAAATTCACTATATAGACAATCTAGAAGGCCCACAATAAATAAATGTTTATAAAAAATCCAAGGAGTAGGAAGAATAACCAAAGGTTGGGTGAGTTAGACAATCACAACCATATCTTTAAAAAGAATATTGATGTCTAGATGATCAAGGCAAACTTTTTTGTAAAATGGGTGTTGCTAAAAGAAAGGTAGAGGCAAAAAGTGGTACAACTAGTTAGATAGTGGTATGAAGTCAAATACACATTGTGCAAGTTAGCCATCACGCCTCCTAATCACGTAAACATTATACTAGGCATAGTCGAGAGGAACAACCATGTATGGGTGTCAATGGTAGGAAATAAAGGAAATCACATGGGAGGAAGGTGAGAAATGTAGTAGATAGATATGAAGAGTAAATAATAAACCTAGTAAATGAACACGAAGAGCAAGGAACAAACAAAAATGTGAGCTTTGATAGTGTCTATCCCAAAATGCAAAACACTTACCTCATCAATTTGATTAGGTTGCCGAAGGGAATTGAGATGAATAAAAAAATATCCCCAATTATTAAGAGAAAGCTTCCTCAAAGTTTGTTAACTTCAGGACTCTTTCTCTCTCCTTTTGTTTCTTGGCAATAAAAATTCCTTGTAAATATACTTGTCTTCTCTTTAGAAATTTACTTCTAGTAACCCTTTTGAATTTCAATAGAACAATTATACACCATCTCTCTACAAAGTAAAACCATACAAGACAAATAAAATGGGAAGATGGGGAGTGAGATATAAGTGGAGCATGTTTTCAAGGGCTCAATAGGAATGCGAAGAATGAAAGCACATTAATCGTATCTAGTAAGGGGTAAAAGGCACAAGGACAAAGTAAGACTTTGGTTGTGAGAACCCGTTACACTAAACGAGATCACTCAAAACACAAAACACAATCAATCACTAATTAATCACATACCCAAAAATATGGGTAAATTAAAACCGATTTCAACGTCAGCACCCGCTCATAAACATTTGCATAAAATCCCAAAATCTTTCTTATACCCATACTATGCTAAGAATTTGATACAATTTGATCTATCGCCTTAGCCACAACATATATACACAGGAGAACAATATTCATATATGTCACACAAACAAGCATTAACATGCTAACAAAATCCTGATTCATTTGAAACACCATATACAAACTTTTCCTGCCCAGACCTGAGAGTACAGGGATGACTCTAGGACACATTAGACGTCTAATCAACTTTCTCAAAGATTCATTATTATAGCTCCTCTTTGCTACCACATGTTTGTTTTCGTCACTTCTGATTACCTAAAAAAATGTGGCAAACCACAAGGGTGAGACCCAGTCCCAGTAAGAGATATAACCTCCAACAACATTTATTGATTACAACATTTTAAAGTAATTAAACAGTTAAGCAAATTAATCAGATATAACAAATAAGCTCAGAAGCACTGATGATTATCAAAATACACAAGGGAGAAGATAATAACTATCATCATTAGCCAGACTATCATCCTTTATCTTGTTGATAACAAAAGTAAAACAGTAGCATATGCATATCTTGCATCATGAGCAAGTCTAGTAACATAGCATCTCCATCATTATGAATAAGTCTAGACACATAAGCATAAATAACAACATTAGCATGTCTAATAGGTTGAACATATCAACATCATAAAAAGAGCTAACACCATAAGCACAACTATCTGGATAAGCATGATCAACATTATATGCATATCTAGTTACAAAGGCATGGATAGCATGCTAAACATAACTAACAACATGAGATAGCTAGCATCATGATTATAATCAGTAGTAGCAGTATACTTATCAACATAATCATGGATATTGTATGTACACATCTACAATCTTAAGCATATCCAAACAAAAGTATATATACTATCTCTTAATTGCACTAAGAATCATCTTTATGTAAAGAGAACAAACAAGGGTTATCATCCAATGTGAAGCATCATCTATAACCCTAACCAGATATGTTATACGCCTGTATTACATCTTTTATTATGCCATGAGGAATTTGAGGATACCACTCAAAATCCAACTGACCACTGCTAAGTTGAAATCAATGCCATACAAGATCTAGGAAGAGCCAGACTCCTAAGATCTTCTCCGCCCCCGGTCAGTATGGGTCTGCCACAGAGACACATAAGGTTAAGCTGCTAACAGCCTAGTCCGTCCTTGGTATAGGTCACGACATTAGTGAAAGGAGGTGGGTACACATACCCTACCATCCGAGGTACAACCACTGTTGTCCTCCAATCTTCTCACATATATAATCACTGAGACATGACCACAATCGTTCTCAATCACATTAGATGTATGAGGCATGACCATAGACAGCCTCTACAATCTACATTGTGGATGATAAGGATATATCCTCAACTTGCCACCCCCACATACTCAACAGTATGCACTCTGAGTTTCCCTTAAGAATACTCATTTCACCATCTGGCAAATTCTGACACTCAGATGGATCTATGGCACAGGGCGCTACATCAAACAAGTGGACATACAAACCCTAATTCACTTCTAGCAAGCATATAAATATCACAACTTTGAAAAGATATAAAACGTGTGAAACATAATTTCTCATCTCATCATCACATGGTACTATTCACTTTCCATTCATGAGACCACACTAGTCATCATAGTATCACAAGATAATAATATTTTTCACAATATCAGAGGGTATCAACCCTTATCAACATAAGAGGATTACACCTCATTCAGGGCTCAACCCTGCCCAAAGGTTATTAAGACCATCATACTATCACAGGATATAATTCATGTTCACAATATCAAAGGGCATTAACCCTTATCAACACAAGAGGATTACACCTCATTTAGGGCTCAACCATGCCCAAAGGTCATTAAGACCATCATATTATTCCCTGTAAGATCATCATTATCTTTGCATGCCTTATAACACGGCTCAACAACATCACTTATATATAATACACCATATCATCACAATATTGCATTAATAAACTAGGTTATATTCATAAACAATCATAGAAGGGTTATATTAACATTAAGAATATTCCTTTATTACATCAACATGCAATGAATCTACATATGATTAACTCTCATCATATTCATAATGTACATGTTTAGCATTAGAAAGTATCAACCATGTGGTTATGATAACCACCAATTAACATACCAAGGTTATGATCATGTTAAGGAGGTTATTCCACCATCATTCCATCATATAAGAATGTTAAACATGAATACTCATATTTATCTATTTGCATTAGAGTTAGGTTCAACATGATAAATTATATCAATGTTACTAAATATCACTCATACCCAAACCCTAAGTCACAGCATCCCCATTGGATCATGGATGCATAAGGTGAAGCATCACCATCACATTCCATACCATTCTCAAGTATGAACCCACACATAAACCAAGGTATAAAGATTGGTTTATAGCATACTAGGGTTTCAATAATAGTAACAGAGTACTTCATGATTGCATTAGTCATTCAAGGACAATTCATATCCAATTACCATCATTTAGTTATATTAAAGCTAGGTATAACAAGCTATACCTCATTAGGGTTACATATCAACACAATATGGTTATCATCCCTTCTATTCATATGAGTGAATAGGTAAGACTACCTTATTAAGGGTAACCCTCCATTTGTTCCATCATCATTCAACATGTATCACCATACCACAATGTTCCCCAAAACCATTAGATGTTTAAAAGGTAAGACATTTGGTTGTTTACATAAGTAAACACTTTAGATAAACCACCTATGAATTCGTTGATTTGTGCTCTAGAAAGATTCACCATCTAATCCTAGACATCCCTTGATTAACAACACAAAAAGTTCCATTGAGAGTAGGGTAAAACCCACAATTGACTGTTCAGTTAAAACAAACCATCCATTGTCAACAAGTAAGCTCCTTAAGTTGATCATATAAAGGAAACCATCTAAATCCCTTTATTAGGACCAACATATTACATTATCCATCATTCCACTTTATTGGAGGAATAAACATTAGATCTTGACCATTGGGTCAAGTTCATATATTAAAACTATCAATTACAGTATAGGTTCAACCATTGCATCAAGTGACCCAAGAAACCATTGGTCTAAGGATTAATTGATGCTAAAACTATATTACTAACTCACTATAGATTGTAGAGACCTGATACACCATCATTAGTGATCATTAAATCACTATAGGTTGTTAGATCAACACTATATTCATTAATCATCATCAAATATTAAGCTGATGTCATCATTGATTGATAACATCAGTAGGGTACTTAATGGTTGATCATTAAACTTCTAATTGATCCAAAACCTGACCTAATATTGTGACCATAGGTTTCCACCATTATTTGACACTCTTGATCACGAACATCAGTTGTTATGAAGACAACACCATAGGTTTGTTGCAATGGTACCATCATCGGGTCATGGTTTATAGAAGAAATCAGCTTTAAATCCTAAAATTAACCATTGTTTGATAGGTGCTTAGTACCATAGGTTGTCAAAACAACCTGATCCAAGTCATATTATACCTTAGGAATAACGTACACATGATCACAGGTTTAAGTAGAACTGAAATCAGAATAGGGAACATTATAAAAATTGAAATCCAAGTCAAGCATAGCTTTCTTCATCATTTTCAGAACAGGGAACATGAATCATCATTTTCAAGCAAGAACATGATCTAGAAAGCTTATGGTAAGCAATAAATGTGGAGAAAGTTATAAAACTTGCCTCTAACGAGAAGATGAAACCCCACAAAGAAGAAATCTCGAGAAGGTAGGGTATAAAATCCAAGAATAAACTATGAATTTGTCCATCTAGCACCTTTCTTCATCAAATGAGCAAACCCTAAGCATAAGGAGGAGGAAAAGTAGGGTTTTAGACCTTTAGAGCAATTTCTACCATGGAACAAAAAGGTTCCAACCTGGAGAAAGCTAGGATGAAGGATAACAAAGAAATAGACGGAGGAAAGAATGGAATTCTTACACTTTTAGGTCAAGATCAATAGAAGGAAGCTTTTTCAACCCTAAAATGAAGTCAACTTCAACCATAGAGCCTTTCTCCAAGATGATCCCCACTTTCTTCTTCATTGGGAAGAAAAATTCACAGATAAATAGAGGGATAATGAGGTTGGGAGAAGGAGGGAGGTGGTGGAGATAAAATGGCTAGTTTTGGTGCTTGGGGATAAGTATATGACACTTTAAGATAAAGAAAAGGAAAAAGTTGAAGTTCTAGTATCTATCCTAGTGTCCATGGCCTTAATTTATTAAGAATATACAAGCACACACACAAGAAGCTCCTCCACCATGTGTATAGACCTTCTTATCTTTCCTTTGTCGAATTTCCCAGCCAATCAAATAATTTATTAGTTGATAGCTACTAAAGGTAGCTCATCTGTGAAGGGGAAAACCCTAAAATACCCTTGGAGCAAACACCTTCAAACCAAGGTTTAAATAGGTGCTCCATGGATAAAAAAGCTCAAGAATGATGATAGAATATCCAAGGAACATAATGAAAGTGATAAAAGAAAACCTCTCAATTGGGTAAATTTCAAATAGTCTAAAATGTGCATAAAATTGCATAACTTGCTCAAACAGTGTCCAAATTGGACCAAATTTGAAACTTAAGATTGTCTTATGATTTCAAACCATATCACAAGGTTATATTAGGGTTATAAGCATTAAATTATGATAATCAAGCTTGTTCAACTCATTAAGCAAGTTTAGGGGCCTTACATTGGTGGAGAGGTACTTCCATAGTACAAACCTCTATCTACACAAAAACCAAGATGGAGTAGAGAGGCCATTTGTTGACTTCATGATGAAGGGCATTGGGCCAGTTACAATGGTAGAATTAGGATATCTACTTGTAATTCTTGTATAACCTTCTTGAGAAGTATCAAGTAGGGTATTTTTGTTGATTTTCCTTAAAAAAATAGGTATTTGTATAGTTATTAACATATAATTTCAAAGGACCTGATTGAGTCAGGTGCCCATCCATTCTATCATGTGAATTTGTCATTGGTTACTTGGTGGCTTCTTGGTCGTCATCCTTGTCCTTTGAAGGGTCGCTGAGGGGCTGACACATACCAATAAAGGAGGAGATAGTGGATTTTGTAGCTTAGAGAGCCTCTTGTAGAACGTCGGGTCATGAAGACCCAACTGGTTATTGATCATGGATAGAACCATTAGCAAGAATGATCATAATCTTAATACATCAAGATTTAGTGGATGAACCATGTTAGCATAGTCACAAATTCAGTATTTGTGATACTACAGTTAAGATGAAAAATTTGGAATTTGAAAATGATGTAGAAAATCAGATAAAAATTGGTCAATGTACGGTAAAAGTACGGTCGAATATTCAGGAAAAAGTCAGAAAAAACGGATATATATACATACATATACATATGTATATATGTATGTTATATATATATATATATATATATATATATATATATATATATATATATATATATATATATATATATATATATATATATATATATAGACACACACACATACATATACATACGTATATATGTATGTTATATATATATATATATATATATATATATATATATATATATATATATATATATATATATAGATAGATAGATAGAGAGAGAGAGAGAGTCAAGCTAGAATACAGTCGAGTGAATTTGGAGCTGGATACACTAAAGTAGTTTTTCATGATGGAATATTTTTTTTCAAAAATCTAATCCATTGATCTTCTTAAACATCTTGTGAATAGCTCATACACACAATTTGAGCACATTTGGACATTTATAGGTCATGTTATAAAGACCTCAAAAATTATGCATTTCAAATTAGTTGTGTGCGT
This sequence comes from Alisma plantago-aquatica, assembly GCA_963693085.1. Taxonomy (NCBI): domain Eukaryota; kingdom Viridiplantae; phylum Streptophyta; class Magnoliopsida; order Alismatales; family Alismataceae; genus Alisma; species Alisma plantago-aquatica. Next base: position 270,053,462 of record OY856410.1, on the reverse strand, counting down.
CGATTTTGGTGCCCTTGGATCAGTGACTTACACTCATCCAAATGAGCTCAAAATTTGTATGTAGCCTAGTTATAGTATGACGGTGAAGATCAATGGTTTACATTTTACAAAAAAATAGTCTTGATATGCAAACACACTTGAGTGTAGTCATGTGATCTGTACACTCAAGTCTATTCTAGCCTGACTCTCTCTCTCTCTCTCTATCTATATATATATATATATATATATATATTCTGTGTTAACAGAGAAGAAGTAGAAGAATGCATAACAATAGGAAAATTGGGTAAAATGAGAGGAGGGGGAAGGGAAAAATAGGAAGTAGGAGGATGATAAAGAAGAGAGGAAAGAGAAGAAAGGAGGAAGAAGAGATGGAACATGGAAGTAGAAGCAAGCAGCAACAAGAAGAGGTAAAAAATTGGGAGGAAGAGAGGACGATGGAGGAGGAAGAATAGGGAGAAGTAGAAGTGATGCAGAAGGAAGAAATGGGGGAGGAAGAGGGGACAATAGAGAAGGAAGAAGTGGGAAAAAAATAGGTAGGATGAGGAGATGGAAAAGGAGGAAGAAAGTGAAGAAGTGCAAGCAGCATGGATTAATCAGGGAGGAAGAGGGGATGTGGATGAAGAAGGAGAAGAATGGCAGTAGCAAGTAGGAGGTACAAGTTGGGAATGATGAGGGGAGAATGAAGCATATGTGGAACCCTACTACAAATAAAAAAGGACTTGAAAAAATCAAGTATGAAGCAGAGTACATCACTGTATAAAACGAACAAAGAAACGTATGGAACGCGTTTAAAATGCAATATGGGAATAAAACGTGAATAAAATTTGTTTAAAATGTATTATTTGATTTGAACTTTAAAATGGCCGTTACATACGACAGGTAAATAATATGCGTTTTAAACGTGTTTTTGTCAAAAAAAAAGGACGAATATTGTGACTGTGCTAGTTAGTTTTTAATTCTGAATGAGTTGTTATATCTTTCATATCAGATGTTCCATTGACATATGCAAGTTATCTGACACCAAATTAATTTGTGTCTCCGATTAGAAAGATCCTAATACTAAGGAGATGATGTTTTTAGTAGAGTCACCATAGGAGGAGAAGGGTGGTTAAGTACAGTCAGTATCAAGAATCATGTGTGCCACGAGACGTAGATTAGACTTTGTTACTGTATCCCCTTTTTGTTTTCAGTGTTGCGCCTACATGGCCAATGATTGCTAAAACCAGGAGGCCACACATGTGTGCTTTGACGCATGTCCAAAAGTGCACTACAACTCCTGATTATGGAGATTTCAGTGATAAGATAATTGTTACAACCTCAATTTTATATGTATTTTCATAATTGAAAGGTAATAACTTTATGAATATGGACTTGAATTGAGAAGGTTGTATGCTTTGCTTCAAAGGATGGATTTCCTTGCAAATATCCCTTTTGATTGGAATTTTGTAATATCTACTATTTTGTTAATCCAATAATGGATGTAAAAGAGGAGAAAAGAAGAAAAGTCCAAATATTAGAAAAAGATATAAGATAATGAATATTAAGCAAAGTATTTATGAGAAATATAAAGAAATATGTAGAAAGTGGCATTAATGGCCACAATTGAGTAAATTTCGTTTACATGTGATTTCTAATGAAAGAATAGGAAATAAAAAATAAAGAGAAATCCTTGAAAAGAAATCTTTTAATAAAGAAATAAGTAAGATAATGAGAAATAATGGATGTAGATGCATCTAGAAGGATAATAAGTATCCTTCAAAAAGGATTTCAAAATCTTAGGATTTCTTGAGGGTCCAAGTAGTTCCAATGGAGAGTAAGAAAGAGAAAATATAAATAATACAAAAGTCATAATATGTGAATAATGTGCTATATAGATAATGACTTTTGGTGTTATCAAAAGAGATACTATTTGCTATATTGGCTATAAGGAAGTAAAACTTTGTGGCCAATGGATTAAAAGCCAAGCATAAAGAGAGTAAAAGTAATAATTTTTGGATTCCTTGATAACCAAGGAATATGGATAAATAAGTAAATAATTAAAAGTGAAGTTACATCTTAACAAGGAAAGTATGTTGTTATAGTTTATGGGGGATTTGTTCTCCTCATGGGTAGGCATGCTAGGACGCTTCTACCTATCCCTATATAAGAGACGAACCCATAGCCTCGAGTTTTCCCTGTATCGCATCCTTCTCCAACCTTGCATCCGCTCAAACCCTAACCAAGGGGCTAATGCAACCCCTGGAGCAACGCGGAGCCATGAAGGGGTTTATGATGGAAGCATGATGCTCCAACGATGCCCTAAGGAAGCTCGGCCATCATCTCCGTGCCCTAGCACTTGCGCGACACCGGAAGGAGGGTAGCCGACTGTCTGCATGTTGCAAGCCTGGAAGAATAGAATCGGCCATCTTGGCCGCGAGCTAGAGGCGCCCTTGTGCACAGGATCTCGGAGGAGGCAAGGGAACCTTCCCTGATGACCGTCGAGGTCTGGGAAGGGGAGGCAGAGCGGTGCCGACCCCTGCGGTAGCGGCAGCAGCGTGCGACGCGAGGTAGAAGATTACCTAAGTAGTGTTTGACAGAATTGCCCCTCTGGGTATTGCAGAACCAAGAAGCCTTATGGGGGTATAAGAGTCATTCTGTTATGTTTCAGCCGAGTTGCGTGATGCATGGGATGGCTGACGTGTCAACATCCCATTGGTCCAAGTCAGTAAATCTTGCAAAATTCGTATTTAATTAATGGTAGCTCGGATTGGTACATATAATATATGAAATTTTCTCAGAAAAATACGAGGAATCCATTAAAAATTGTTTTAGAGCCTATTCCTCTTGCAATTCGAAAAGTAGTTAAAGTTGTCAACTTTAATGCATTAATGATTAAGAAGCCCTAATATTGATGTTAATAAGATTGAGAAAGGTATTATGGGTTTTTTAAATCAATATTAACCTATTGGTTATAAAAAGGACATATTAGATCCAAAAGGATGATCTTTATGTGTAGTTTGATTAATGTAGGGGCCATGTACATGAATATGCTTTAATGGGCCTTGAAACCCTAATTTTGGTAATTATGACTCTTAATGGCTTTAATTATTCAAATCCATGAATATTGAGATATGATGATTCTAAGCTATTCTGAGTATAAAAGTTTCTAATTGTGGATAAATACCCTTATTTTGGTAATTAGGGTTTCCTAGTGGATAAATGTGGAATTAGTGATAAATAGGGTTCATATGTGAATTGGACTATAATGAAATATGAGTTGTTAATTTGAAAGAAACCGAACATGATAATTGGTCTTAATGATCTTGACATGACTTAAAAGGATAAAGATGGTAGTCTTAGTGTAAAAGAGATATATTAGACTTAATTGACATTCAAGTATGCCTATGATGATGAAATTAAGGTTTGTGAACTAAAAGAGCAATAAACGTGATAAAAGCATTATGGAGGCTAAAACCCTAAAGTTGGCCTAGAAATCTTAACGTGAAATCCAAGTCAATCTTGAGGATGTTGACATATGGATGTTATGCATTAATTTCAGGATATTGTTGATTGTTTGATTGAATGTTCTTGATTATTCTTGCTTGGACATCAAGTTGCTCTGGATCAGGTATGTGGTTATTTATGATTAATCGCTCTAGTTTCACAGTGTTTTCTCGGATGATTGAATTGAATGCAACCTAACTGTTAGATGTTCATATATGTAAATTCATAAAGTCACTATGATTATCACAGTTAATTTATAAGTGTGTATTGTCGCATCTACATGCCACCCCGATGTATGATGCAATGAGGTCAAACTCAAGAGGGAAGACCAATGAGCACCATGAGAGGTGACCCCAGGCTCCAAGCTCAGGATAGAGAAGGTTGCCTTAAGTCTATTGCAAAAGAGAAACCCTAAAGAGGGTATTCCAGGGTTAGGGCAAAAGCGGTGGAGAATGTCACATTGAAGACATAAATTGGATTGTTAATTAACTTGATTGTGATATTTAGGTTGTTAGTAATATATGTGAAATTTTAATTGTCCCCATATACCAACATATTCATTTATGCTGATTGACGTTTTGTTTGTCGGCGTTTTAGGTATATTGAAAATAACAAACAGTAAAGTGACACATGGTGAAAATAAGAATTAAAGTGCCAGGACAATTAGTTAGAGTAGACTCCAGTTGTGGACATAAGAAGTTAGATATCTAAGTTTTTGAAAAAGGTAAGCAAAGTTTTTTTTTCCAACTTTTCAGTATAGTTTTAGTAGAATTTAATAATTATTATTGATTATTTGTCGAACTATTGAACTGGAAAATTGGAATAACGGCTCTGACCTTTTGGTCTCCCTTAATTGGGAGTTACCGGGAGACGGGTCGTTACAATAATGGTTTAGGGCTCAGAGCCAAGTTTATTCCGGAGACGAGCGATATCCTTAAGGACACCCGGAGGTTCCGCATTTACATCAAAAGACTATCACAAACGAGTGAGGCATTTTCTGGCGAACTCCAAACTCTGAAACATCATCGTGTCGACTATATGAACTCATTTCTTACTGAAGCAAGGTAAGTAAGCCGGATGGAGGTGCTCTGGCGGTAGGAGTGGAACATTGAAGGGGTCCAGGGGACCTTATTTCAAAGACCAATATACTCTACTAGAACACCGAAATACCTACTAGAACACCGAAATACCTACTAGAACATTTTGATCGTCCTCCACCAGAGGCACCAGCTTTAGCCTTTTCCTCCATTTATCGGGAAAATGCAGATCTGAATTTCATGTGAGGTCTTTTTATATTTCCTGGAACTTAAACCTCACCACGAGGAGGCATCATCACCAGCCAGCTGCGTCACCGACGATTTTGTCCCTGAATTATTTTTTTGGTTCTAAAACTAGGACGAGTCAACTTATTTAGTCTCTCGCTCTCGTGAACAAGGTGCGGTTCAGGCCATTCAACTTATTTAATCCAGGAGATTGTTTGTTTATCACAATGACTTTTCCCCTCCCCCCTAAGAAGACGTTTGCGTACCAGGCGTAATAGAAGTACGGTTTGCCGCCGATATCCTTGTGTGCGTGTTGCAGTTCCAGAAACGGAAATAGTTCCATCACGCGCGGCAGCTGCAAGCGCGGCTGGGAGCGGTTTGTTTGAGAGAAGCTGATTTAGGGTGCTGACGTGGCGGATTTTAATTGGATGGCCGGTAGAGGTTGGGTAATATACAAATAAATTTGTTTTGCTTATAACTTTTGAACCGTGATGAATTTTTTGACGAAATAAAAATAATTGGATTCATTATGAAAAATACATTCCAACAAGACTAATATTGATATATTTTTAATAAAAATATATAAAAATGATATGAATCGGTTATTCTTGATGTCAATGAATCATTTTGGGCGTCAATTAACCATCTTTAGGTGTCATTAGCCATTTATGGGTGCCAATAAGTTATTTGAGTGTCATTATGTTATTTTGATTGTTGATACCTTATTTGGGCGTCATTTTAAACTTATGGGTGTCAATGAACTGTTTTGGGCGTCAATTATCTTATTTGGGTGCCGTTTGCCATTTGTGGGCGTCGTTATAATTTTAGGTGTCATAAAACTATTTTAGACGTCAAATAACTATATTTGGTTGTCATTTGCCATTTATGGGTGTCATTAGCCATTTGTGGGTGTCGTTACAATTTTAGGTGTCATAAAACTATTTTATGCGTCAAATAATCATATTTGGGTGTTATTAGCCATTTATGGGTGTCATTAGCCATTTGTGGGGGTCGTTATAATTTTAGGTGTCATTGAACCATTTTAGGTGTCAAATAACCATAGTTGGGTGTCATTAGCCATTTGTGGGCGTCGTTATAATTTTATGTGTCATTGAACCATTTTAGGCGATAAATAACCATATTTGGGTGTCATTAGTCATTTATGGGTGTCAATAAATTTCTGGATGTCAATGAACCATTTTGGAAGTTTTTGGGTGTTAATAACCATTTATGGGCACTATAGTTGGTTGTCAATCAACCTATATATATCATTTTTATATTTTTTGTCTAAAAATATGTCAATATTAGGCTTGTTAGATTGAATTTTTCGTAACAAAACTAACGATTTTTTTTCATAAAAAAATTCATTACGGTTCAAAAGTTATAAATGAAACAAATTTATTTACCTATTGCATAATATCAAAAAAAGCACCCAATCACCATCTGCCACGTGGTACGGTATGCGGGGGGCTGTTTTGAGGCTGGTTTTACATGCGCGTGAAACCACGCCTGATGGGTATGAGCTTCCCGGAAGCTTACTCCTTACAGAAACTCGTCTATCACAACCTCTCTGACAGATTCCAGCGTGAGTCTTGCACATGTTGGAACCACGTTCCAGGGCTACCACGTTTTCCCCTTTTACGAACATGGAATCACACTATCCCAGTTTCGCCACTAGATGAAGTCTAGCACTTGGCGCCATTCAGTGGGTTCACGGAGTTTTGTATTTTATATGACTTGAAGCAGATGTTGACCTATCGACTATTCAAAATAAGAGTTATAAGAGGAGTTAGCCTCAAGGAGATTCCCAGCAGAGTGGTTTACTGGATACGAGGTACCAAACCACCAGACCATCCCGGTTTTTACTCCTATAAAGTAAACAGGACGGTTATTAGACAAACTTAGCTCTTACGCTAGGAAAACGAGACAATTATAAAGTTTTAATGAGCCAAATAAACTTACGCGGATTTACTAAAACAGACGTGAACTTAATAGCTCCCAATACACCTTCAAGCTAGATGGTGTGCGAAACACATGTGGAGCTTGCTGAGCCAGACTCAAAAGAAAATAGGTGCATATAAGAAAATAGGTTCATACAAAATTTGAACTTCCCATGAATCTCAATATAAACGAAACTCAAACATCCCCTCGAGAGAATAACATAAAGAAAGAAGCAACCTAGTCTCCTCCTCCATATGCAGATAGTGCTAAACTCGTACAAGAGTAGACTTCCCCTAAATCACATAGTGGTGAAGCACGTACTATGCAACATGTACCACTAAGCTAGACTATAACTGAGAGATTGTAACATCTTAGGATTTGAGATTTAGATGAAATGATCTTAAGAGAAAATAATTATATTAGTCATATCAACTAAGTGTATCTCCTTTTTGATGGCCCATCAAAGGGCACTATACAGTTGAGTGTGTTCGGCTGCGTGAGTATGAACAAAGAATGTATTGTGGGGTCAATTACCATCCATAAAACTCTAGAAGAGTCTATGACTGTGGGACCACACGTCACAAATGATATCATAGCTAGTTCCCCTCTAGTAGGTGGCCTCATATGTATATGTGACACTTCAATCTTGAGCCATACCATCTGGGCATGTTGGAAGGAGTAACTACTGAGGCAAGATGGATAGACCCTTGTGTTGGTAGCCGTGAATGAGAGTTGAGTGTACATGGTTCATTGTGGGTTTGTACTAAAATGGAGAAGAGATTATTAGATCATTGTTGTTCGCATGTTAGAAATGACTAATTGATGAGGTCAAAAGGAGACATTGTTGCACTGGTAGTATTGAATGGAAGTCAAGTGTACATGGGTAATTTGAGTATATACTCAAATGGATAAGAGATTATGTGGCCATATAGTTGATCCTTGATGAAGGCTTTATATGTCTAAGTGGTCGAGATTGTGACATCCCTAGGATTTGAGACCAACAATAAAGTAATTTTCAAAGTAATGACTGGAGTACCCATATAAATATAGTGTATATCAATTTTAGCTAACTCATAAATTGGTATTCTAGATTTAAATGTGGTTGAGCTAGAGTTGTATTAGGTGGGTGACATGTTGGAAAGTTTAACATGAGACGTGTGTAAGGGATGATAAAGCACACAACTGAGATACTATTTTTTATTAGGGTATTCATCAATTTTGAAACTCTACTAGAATCAGGGTTGCATGCTAGGGTGATACAACTTCCCCAAATGCATTTCAAAAAACTAGAGAGAAACAAATGTAAGCAGTGGTCTCCTTCACAATCATAGATCTTGTAATCCAGTGGGTGTTGAGCCATAGTCTAGATAGTGCTTGCTCACACTCTAGATTGTGTTGGACCACATCCTGGAATAGTCATTGTGCATAAATAGCATGAAAAAATGTAGATACAATGTACAAAAAAAAATTAATGTAAAGATTGTATAAATACACTAAACAATAGATAAAATGTGCTAACATAGCACAAGTAACAATAATGACTTGTAGAATAAACGACGATAACTGATATGCATACATACTAGAAAAATTCACAACACTTAGGGTTTATCTGTGAATCTCCCAAGCAATAATATGCATACCACTGCTACAATAAAAGTAGATATCACCATAAAAATAGATGAAACATATAAAACATAGTATCATATGAGGAATATATAAGAAAAAAAATAATATTATGAAGTTGAAGAATTCAAATATTAAAACATCAATGCATATGTTCAAAATAAAGAAGATAAACACATCATGTCATCCTTTACGATTATATTTATTTACTTTAACCCATCCTTTATTCCCCTATCCCTCAATTAACCTCATACTCTCTTCTCCTTTACCTTACTTCATTTCTTATTATCCTCACTTCACCTAATCCCCTCTTCTCCCATGCCTCAATTCTCTATTTGTCACTTCACACTAACCATACATAATGATAGATCGGTTAGGTTTGAACAAGGTAGAGAAGACTCCAATTTAGGGACATCTATGAATGAATCAACAACACCACCAAGAAACATTATGAGAAAATAATATAGGGTTAGATAATAGAAGTTTATATAGAATAAAAGAGCTCTCGATCAAGAAGAATATTACAACTGTCCATAACCCAAACACCTTAATTCTATATTTTTTCCTCTTTAATATCAAGGGGAAAAAACATGTCTAACGCATGACTTCTCTGACTCAAAAATAAAGTTACAGATAAGGTTTATCCTCTTTCCCTCAACTCAATAGGTGTTTTGGCCAAAGATCACTATCTTCCAAAGAAGTAATAAAAATGGAATTAGTCACATAACCACCACATCATCCTGACATATTGTTCTCATATCAAAATAGGGTTTTTGCAACATATAATTGATTATGATGTGGTGGAGTATAATTTTCCAAATTCATAGACATTACTCTTGTAAATTATCTTTCTTATTTTTTGTGTTATAATATCAAGGTTACTTTGAATCATTAACAAAAATTTATCATCAATCTCATTAGGATACAAAACTCAAGAAAACATCCAATTTAATAATAAAAAAGAAAATGGATTCACATTGTAAGAATGAACTTGCATACCATGATCAACTAGTGTTTCATTGGTAAATGAATGTAACTCTTTTATCAAGTCTCACAAAGATAAAAAAAAAAGAAATTTGTGTTTCATTTTGTACTGTGAACAACCATCATTGATCAACGTTAAAGGACTCTATCAATTCCATTCATTGGACTATTATGACTTCAACATGCTTTCATGAGATTAACTAGTAAAGAAGAGGTATTTTTATCATTTAATAAGCAATTGAGAATAGAAGGTGTACTACTTTTTGTATTACTATTATAAAACAAAGTGATATCAATTTGGCCATTTTTTATCTACCAATTCCAATTGCTGGTCAATTAAGCATCTTACATCCCTTAAGCAAAAAAATAGTATTTGTCATCTACAATTCGTGAAGACAACTGAGGGGAAGTATCAACTCAACAAAATATGTGAAACATGACCCTTACTAAATCTCTTACAATTCAAGGGTTATCAACTCAAAATAAACAAACAAGACCTCTTCTAGACAAATGGATCCAAAATAGTAAATGGAAGAAGAAACGAAAGTATACGTAGAACAAATGAGGTTTTACATGTTTACATTATTCGAAGGCCAGTCATGGAGAAACCTAATAGAAAAAGAAGAATAACTACTAGGAGAAAGGTAAAAAAAACCTCATCAAGAAAGAAATAATAGCAATAAACTTCAGACGACTCAAAGGGAGGTTGATTCCAAAAATAAGCCTAGGTTTTTCCCTCCCTAAGTTGTACCTCAGCATATGGTAGTAGAAGATTTTGAAATAAAGTAGAACTCGTCTACTTCGATGGAAGAGGGGTAAACATATCACAGTAAAGACATTAAAGGCCAATGTAATATATGTCTACTTACCGTAAATATCAAGAAACATTTTGAGGGATCAATCCAATTTCCCCAAAGGTCCACAGCATTAGAATCGACTAGCCCTTGAGTCATTTTTTACATAACACTACTTACCCCAACTTCAAATGGTAATCAATCTATGAAAAGTCACCCTAGTCATTTAGAATGACAAACACACAACTCGTTCCAGCTAAAACCACCCTATTCTCTAAGGACCCTAAAGGTTAGTTGAACTTTGGGACAAGTCAACTAACCTTTGTCCCTATTCAAGCTAAGATCAACAAACTATCCCTAAATGCCAAAACTCCTTAGCAAACCCAAAGGCATGATTTTTATCCTTCATATACAGTTCCTGTAACCCTTCAAGGTCATATAATTGAATCTCAAACTATCCCAAAACAAACAACATTAACATCATGAAAAGCTCCAAATTTACCCTAAAACCCTAATCACGAGCTGAATTAGTGCCTTACCCCATAGAAATCCTAAATAATTACATCAACATACATAGGGTATATCAATTATATATGCATTCATCAAATATTTTTTATTCAATTAAATTGATAAGATCGAGGTTTCTTCACATTTTTAAGTGAAAGTAGCTTAGGGTTCAAAAATTTTGATGTAGTACCTTGGAAGTGTTAACTCAATTAATATCGTCTACCTAATTTTTTGAGAACATAGTATTGATATTAAGAATTTAGAGAAGGAACTTAAAAATGAATTATCTTGATGGAGTGAAATTAAAGGATCACTTCTCAATATAGGATTTGAACTATGTAGAAATTTACAACCAATAATCCTAAAAAGTATAGTTGTATGAGGTTATAGAATTGATATTGAATAAAATATAAAATTTAAGATGATTTGTGGAGTTCTCATAGATCCCCATATATAGTCATCTTTTATGATATATATAGATAGTTTTTGGGATTTTAAGGGTATGTTTAGGGCTAACTAGCTACATGAGAGATGTTGGTGGACTCAAAAAACTACTTAAGTACTACAAAATACTACCTTAGAACCTCTCTTGATCGATTTATAGTTTGATCATATTGGGGTTGAATGAAATTAACATTTGACCATGAAGTGGCCATTCATTTATTTAATGTAATAGCCATCTTTCATTAGATTATATATATAAAATGACTGATTGTCTGGTTACTTTTGATTTCGATAGATATTAATGTGTACCTTAGTTCTACACATTGAGTTTCCGATCAAATATTTTTCCATATGTTATCTAATGGTTCCCATAAGTTGTATAATTCATTAATGGGTTGGTTAGACCATTCCTTCAATTGATATTACGTGAAATCTTAGAAGTAGTATTATTAACTTTGTAAAATATTGCAAAAGTCATTTGGAATATCAACATTTCATTAGTTTCAAACTTTCTAAGTGACAAGAATCACCTCAGTTTCATATGATAACCTAAAATGGTTTGTGAAATGATAATGATCATAAAAGAAAACTTGTTCCAAATTTAAACAGAGAACATCCATATTATAGGGTCAACAATTTCTTACAAGATTATTGAACAATAACTCCATTGTTTGGATTAAACCTTAGTGAAAATACACATTAATTGGTAGAAAAATAAATTTGGAAGTATTCTATTCAACTACATATGAAATTATTATTGAACATATTTAATATATAACAACTATTACATTTATTACAATATTCTTTTCTTATTCAAAATTTACTCACCATTTAACTATGGATTGTTTGGGTCAAGCATAACTAGTTTCAAACTAGACCTCGAAAGAAACATAGAGATGGCTATAGTATTGGAGAGAGGAAATCATCATCTCCAAAAACCAAAGTGGGAAAGAGTTACCTTAAGAACCTATTCAGTTCCTCTGACCTCTCACTAACCCCTAGTTATAAGATAAAATACTAGGTCTTTGGTTGTGGTCAAGTGTTCTTTTCTTTACTTGTTTTCCTAATTTAGACAACCAACTAATATCCAAAAAGATGAATGTAATAATTAAATATTCTTATTATAGAAGGAGGTAATCATGGAAGGGAGTGTGGAATGTATGTAAGCATTGATGGTGTTGTTGTTTTTCTTTCTTAATACTAATTCTTATATTCTGTATCCATGATTAATATGCATGTTTATAAAGAGAGATAAAAAGGGAGAGGAGTCAGTATGTGTCACATAATGGGGTTTATCCTCCTTATTTAAGTATCAAGTAATAGGAGAGTTGTTTTTAGGAGTAGGATAGGCTCTTCATGTGGGATGTTCTATGTCTGAATGAGAATAGGAAAATTGGTATTGGTCAATCAATATTTAGAAGTGACTAACCTTTCTTGTTTTATTTCTATCCATGGCATATATATTTTTTATTACAGTAAGGAAATGTGAGCTATTTAATGGGATAAAAGTACACCTACTTGAATTTTTGTGTGGTTAAATATCATGTATTTGTCTTATTACCATAATCATTGGATCATTTCTTTTGCCAAATAGGTTTGAATGAAGTTTCTATATGTTTCACATCTAGATAATGGATACAAAGTTTGGAAACCAAACATTATCTCTATGCAACCTTCATTTTAAACACAACCATTTATTAATAGTTTCACCCCAAAAGTTTTAGGAGGAAACATGCCTAACATCACATAATAAGGAATGGTTAAACATGTTTTATATAATCTTTTTCTTGACTTATCCACTTTCTAATTGCCATGATTCCATTTTTGTTTAACCTTTATTCCTTCCAACTTATGTTATCTGATATATTTCTCACCCATTTCAAGTTGTCAATTTAGGAACACTGAAGTAATGATATTTACCACTTGGCGAATCACTGGGCTCAATTCGGAGAGACATGTATCAATTTTTACAGCGATTGGAAAAAGTCCATGCTTCAATGACATAGTACGTGGTGTGTACTTCCAGGTAAAAAAATGTGTACTAGTGATAGATAGGAAGAAATTTGTCTTCAGAAGAGCACATGATGTGTACTGCCAACAACATTTGGTGTATGATATTTTATTCCCCAATTGAAAATAATACATGCATCATATATTCGAGTAACATGTCTCTTCCAAATCGATCTCAAACTTTCCTAAGACTACACATTGTGTATTCTTGGCTACATGTCATCTAATTTCCTGATTGCATGTAAAGGATGTTGAGATTTTTATACTACACATCATGTTCTTTCTAGTACACAATGTGTACTATATCGGCTAGACAATTTCAATAACTAGGATCTCACATATAGAAGGCAACATGAATAGTCTAAGTGATGGATCTACATCACTCTACAATATTTGTCAAGTGAAAATGTTCAATGGGTATTGGAGGATCACTCCTCATGATTGAGAAGAGGAATAAGTAGATTGGAACTGATTCTTCTCCACTAACAAGTCTACAATTCTCTCTCTATTATGAATTTTTACCTTCTTTCTGTCAAATTCCTAGGTAGAGGTGTGAAAATTTTGTCTAGACATTCCAAGAGGAATTTGGATTATCAATTGGCATTCTAGATTTTTTTCATCTTGTATTTCATTTCTTTATCATTCTTCATTTATATCATGAACAACTTTGTTGTTCTCTATTTTCTACATAATCTTGTAATGTATGAGTGGTTCCTTGTTTCTCAGATGTGAGGGAGAAACCCCCATTTTTTCTGATTTACCAACTAAAATTTCTAGTTCTAATGTATGTTTCTATTGCATGGTGAATGAGTTTTGTAATGTTTGTGTTATTTTTTGGCCAACCACAATTCATCTCTTCTCCTTTTTTATACAAAGAAATAAGATATTGTGAGGGTATGAAGATTTTATCACATTTACTTAGTTTAATTGATGGGAGTAATTGAACTAAATAGAATTATTAAAGTATTTCACATATGATTCCTTTCTTGGTGTCCAAAATGTTGAACATGGTTTTAGTCCATTCTACTATTTCTTAAAGGGACAATAGAATGCTCTTATATCTTTAAATGATATGTTTGAATTAAATTTGTCTCAGATTTTTTGATGTTATAAAACTTTTGTAAATCAATCTAGATTATTCAAGGCAATATTTCTTACGCATAAGACAACCATAACTACGTCGATTGATTTAACTTGCATTATAAAGTGAGTTGAATCTTATAATAATTATTAAAACTCATTCTCAAGAGAACATTGATATATTTGAGTTTAAGTAAATATTTGATATCTAGTACTATGAGACCTAAAACACCTTGCTCATCTTTATTCATAACACCATGTTCTACCTAAAAAATAAGGAAATCCCCATTGTAGTTATGCTTACAACTCGTGAGTTTACTTCTTTGTCATTGTCACATTTTGATTTTTAGAATGCTTCTTTTCCTTAGTTTCAGTTCTCTTGCACACAAATAAAAGTATTGCCTAATTGGTATCTCTTAGGACTATGTTTCTCTTATATTTTTAATGTGTGTAGATTACGTTTCATGAGATTAATCATGCATATCCTTTGATATGGATCTTTGGAATTGATGAAACTGGGTGAAATGCTACCTAGGTCTCAGAGAATGTGGATTTGTTGCTCTTGGTCTCAATACAAGTATTGTAACGACCCCGCCTTCCGGTAACCCCCAATTAAGGAAGACCACGAGGAAAGTGCCGTTATCCGATTTCTGGATCAAGGTTCAGCAATTAATTGATAGAAATTATTAAATTCTACTAGACTAAACTGAAAAGCTATAATAAATAAACTTTTCTTACATACCTTTGAAAATTTTGGAATTCTAACTTCTATCCGGAACTGGGACTAGCTAACTAATCCTCCTTGGGATTTAATTCATGTATTTTACAATATGACGATTTATGTTTGTCCTTTTTGTTTTGTACCTAAAACGCCGACAAACAAAACGTCGGTCAGCCGAAGCTGGTATGTGGGGGAAACCAATAATGTGCAACTAAGTTAACAATGTAATCATTCAATTTTTCATTTAACAACCAAGATTACGTTTTAAATCCATACTACTCAATCCTTACCTATCCCCTAACTCTGTGCCATCCTTGCATGCTACCTCTCTTTAGGTAGTTCCTTACCCCCATGGTCCTACCTTATAGGTAGCCAATACATAGGGTATAGAGTCACATGGCACTACCCAAGAAGTAGCCCAATATCTAACTCCAAGTGACTTGATGGACCTACCCCATTGGTAGCCATATACTAAGTCAACTAATAAGTCACAGAGGGGACTGGGATCTGAGCTAGTAGGCACATAACTTAGGTGATAGTCATATCCACATTATAATTTGCATGAATTAAAATCATCCAACAATTAATTCATGTCATCGATGAAAACCTCGGTAAACCTCAGAAAACATAACTCGATATATTCATAAGCGTAACCACATACCTTCTTATTGCAGATTTGAATACAAAATCAAGTATGAAGAGAGAGAATATCCAAGTAGGCAAACAAATTGCACAGAAACCCTGAAATAAACATCCCAACTATATTTTATCAAGACTTATCCAATTCCATCTTATTCCTTAGGGTTTCTATTCCAATTTTAGGGATTCCTTGGAAATTAGGGTTTTACCTCCCTTCTTAGTTATCATGAACCCTAATTTCTCAAAATCACTTAAAACACTTAAATTCTCTCCTTTTAATATTCCCAACAGTTTTAGGGTCATTATTTAGCAATTTATCAAAATAACAAGGTTTCCTTCTTCTTTTACCCTAAATTAGGGTTTTCATGTACATTATCTTTCATTCATAAACATAAACCCTAATTTAGCCATATTTGCATTCAATACAGATGAAAACTTCATATTATTAAGTAATAGGTTTATAATCCTCGACTTAACCCATTAAGTTACAAAGAAACATCTTTTATATGTAATTAGAATTTCCAATTAACTTAAAATGCATTTTACTAGAAAATTAAAGTACTTTTGCAAAACGAACTGGAAACAGGTTATACAATAATTTTTATCAGGTTCCTTGAATTTTTCTACCCAACTTTTATATATAAAGTTCTTTTATACGAGATTCCTAGCTATTTCTATGATTTTAGCAAGGAAAAGCTATTATCTGTTATTTCGATCAGAGAGAGATATTTTACCGAAAATTCTGGAACGTTGGATCGGTGCACCCAGGGTCCACGGCTTGATCTGACGCTCTACGTCAGTTGTCTCACTAGTGGTGCATGCCTCCTTTATCGATCATTGATGGCACGCAGGTCCACGATAGACCCTTGATCAACGTCCCGCGATAGCCAGCTCCACTATCGTCTTAAGGTTAGGCGTGTTGGCCCTGGGTCGTCAGATCCTTTTACGTGTCCACGATGGACCGCAATCACATGGTTGCTGCTCGTCTTCCACCTTCCTTGGTCCTTCAAATCAAGCGGTGGTGCCGCGGCTGAAGATTGCTGGAGCAGGAGCAAACGTGAGAGGGAGAGGGTTCTAGGGCACAATAGGTGGCCGTTCGAGATTGCTAGGACACCAGGACTCGAGTGGTGTCCTATTTATAGAACTAGGGGGGCTCTCTCTAGGGTTTCATAGCCCCCACCATTAACTATATCTCATCCCAGTTGGGCGTTTTGCGAATACACTATGGAGGGCCATTAAAGTAGGGTCTGAAAGACTCGTTTCTTTATCTTGAATCCAACGAGACTCTTCCCATGAACGCTCCTGCCCTGATGTGATTGGAAACATGAGGGGAAAAATCCCCTATGAGCGGCTAAGTCTGTGTCCCATTGGGACTCTAGACGATGAGCCAGGCTGGTTGGATTAAGATCCAACGGTCACCATTATTCGCGCTCAAACAGAAAAAGGAAAGGTTTCCAAAAAGCAAGGAAAATCCTATTTTTGATGATAACTTGAAAATTCGATAACTCCCAATTGTTAACTCCGTTTTTATTCAAATTTTGAGGAAAGCTAGTTAGTACTTTTTTCTTCCATCCTACAAAATTTGGAATTAATATCTAAAGGAAACGATTCCTTTTCTTTGTTTGCAAGTTATCATCTAATTATTCACATTTTCCACATATTCTTTATTTCCTTTGCCATTATCTAAATATCCTGAGTTCCTTGACCCCCAAGGAACCCTCATAACTCGAAAACTTATTTTGGGAAAATATATTTTAGTCTTTTAATCATCCTTTATCCATTTTCTTATATTTCCATTATCCCATTGAATTCCTTTATCCTTTCTTTTTCTTTTTCTTTCAATTGGGCTTAATGGCCAATAAGGTCCATCAAAGAGCATGCAAGACTATTATCCACGAAAAATCATTCAAAACAAACCATGAAATCAAACATTGATCTTATTTTTCTTTTAGAGGAAATTCCCAAATCTCATTACATGTTTTGGAAAAAGAGGTTATAACATCCTCCCCTCCTTATAGGAATTTTGCCCTCAAAATTCAACAATCAAGCAAAAAAACTAGGATATGCTTTTTCCATGTCTATCTTCAGCTCCCATGTGGCCTCATCCTCTCCATGGTGCTTCCAAAGAACCTTTACCATCTCTATATTCTTATTTCTGAGCTCTTTTACCTTGGTATCTAGAATCTGCAAAGGCAACTCAGGATAAGACAGCTTTCCTTGAAGCTCAATAGGTTCAATGCTCAGCACATGGCTTGGATTTTGCACATACCACTTCAGATTAGACACGTGAAATACATCATGCATCATACTATATTGAGGGGGTAACGCCAAATGATATGCGGCTTCACCAATCCGTTCCAATACTTCAAACAGATCCACGTATCGGGGACTTAACTTTCCTCTATTCTTATCTATAGCTCGGAGCGGTCGGATTTTCAGAAAAACATGTTCTCCCACAACGAAATGCACATCAGTCCACTTTGCATCAGCATACGACTTCTGTCGGTCCTGTTCTCTCTTTAGCCTTTGCCTGATCAAAGCGACTTTATCAGCATACACTTGGAGTTCATCTGACCTCAATAAGGTCCTTTCACCAACATCATCCCAGTGAAGTGGTGACCGACACAATCTCCCAAATAGAGCTTCATATGGAGGCATCTTGATACTGGCTTGGTAACTATTGTTGTAGGCAGACTCAGCTAAAGGTAGGTACTGCTCCCATGATCCACCCCAATCGAGCACACAAGCTCGCAGCAGATCCTCTAAGGTCTGAATCGTCCTTTCTGACTAACCATCTGTCTGGGGGTGATAAGAAGTACTGAACTTCACCCTTGTACCTAGTTCCTCTTAAACCTGCTTCCACAACTTGGAAGTAAACTTTGGGTCTCTATCGGAAATGATGGAACCGGGTACACCATGCAAACACACTATTTCTCTGATATACAGCTCAGCTAAGTCTGACACTTTGGCAGTGGTTTTTAGGGCAAGGAAGTGTGCTGACTTGGTAAGGCGATCTACCACAACCCATATCACATCATGACCTCTCTTGGTCCGGGGTAGACCCACCACGAAATCCATGGTGATCTGCTCCCATTTCCACTTTGGAATCTCAATAGACTGTAAAAGTCCGCCGGGTCATTGGTGTTCAGCCTTCACCATTTGGCACGTAAGACAACTGGCTACATAAGCTGCAATGTCTCTCTTCATTCCTGGCCACCAGAAAAACCTCTGCATGTCCTTAAACATCTTAGTAGTTCCTGGGTGTACCGTATACTTAGAACCATGAGCCTCTTGTAGGATACGTTCCTTCAACGGTGAATCTTCAGGAACCCATATGCGATTCTCAAATCGGATTCCTCCGTCTATTCCCAAAGAAAGACGGGTCTGAGGCTTGTTCATCAAACCTTTCATCTTGTCAAGTCCTTCACTGGCCAACTGTGCTCCAACAATCTCACTCAATAACTCAGATTGTATCTGGATATTGGCCAAACGAACTCGATCATCTAACGGTTGAGGTGACCATTCCACCAGCTCTTCTAAGCTCTTCCACTGTCTGGACAACACAGCTGCACACCTTAGCTATTTCCGACTCAAAGCATCAGCTATGACATTCGCCTTTCCTGGATGATAGGCAATGGTGAATTCATAATCCTTCATGTACTCCATCCATCGTCGTTGTCATAGGTTCAAGTCTTTCTGCATCAGAAGGTACTTCAGGATCTTATGGTCAGTGAAGATTTCAAAAGTGGCACCATACAAGTAACGCCGCCAAATCTTCAAGGCATGGATGATAGCAGATAACTCCAGGTCGTGGGTCGGGTAATTCACCTCGTTGGGCTTGAGTTGTCGGGAGGCATATGCAACCACATGCCAATTCTGTTCCAACACATAGCCAAGTCCCATCTTTGATGCATCGGTGAAAATCATGAATCCCTCATTGCCTGCTGGTAAAGTCAAAACTGGTGCAGTGGTCAGCTTCTCTTTCAGCTCCTGAAAATGAGCTTCACAAACATCGGACCACACAAACTTCACATCCTTCTGGGTCAACATAGTCAAAGGCAAGGCAGTCTTTGAGAAATCTGCAATGAAACATCGGTAGTATCCTGATAACCCCAAGAAGATTCTGATCTCGGAGGGGTTCTTCGGTGCAGGCCAGTCTCGTACTGCCAACACTTTAGCTGGATCTACGGCGATCGTTCCTCCTGAGATGATGTGTCCAGGGAACATGACTCGGTCTATCCAAAACTTGCATTTAGAGAACTTCCCATAGAACTTTTACTTTCTTAAGATATCAAGGACTTTGCTTAGGAGGTCTCAGTGTTGATCGACGTCATCCTAATAAACCAGTATGTCATCTATGAACACTATGACAAACGAGTCAAGGAAGGGTTGAAACACACTGTTCATAAGGTTCATGAACACACTAGGTGCATTGGACAACCCAAAAGGCATAACCACGAACTCATAGTGGCCATACCGGGTTCTAAAAGTTGTTTTTGGGATGTCCTCACTCTTAACCCTCAACTGGTGGTAACCCGATCTCAAGTCAATCTTGGAAAAGACTCAAGCCAACTTCAACTGGTCAAACAAGTCATCTATCCGGGGTAAAGGGTATTTGTTCTTAATGGTAGCCCGGTTGATCATCCGATAGTCTATGCACATTCAGAGCGAACCATCCTTTTTCTTTACAAAAGAACCGGTGCTCCCCATGGTGATGTGCTAGGGCGGATAAAACCCTTATTCAACAATTCCTGCAATTGCTTCTTTAGCTCCAACAATTCAGCAGGGACCATCCTATAGGGTGTTCAGGAAATAGGGTTTGTACCAGGGGCTAGCTCTATGGAGAAATCTACCTATCTTTTGGAGGAATTCCAGGTAGATCATCAGGGAAAACATCTACATAGCCCTTAACTACCTCTATTTCTTCTAAGAGTTTCACTTTGGGTTCTGGCTCGGTGACTACTGCTAGGAAAGCTCAACACCCTTTACTCACCATCCACTCTGCTTTAACGGCTGACACATATGGGCTGGTGGTGGAATCCTTCCTACCCCTAATGACAAAAAGTGGTTGACCTGGTCTCTTGATGATCACTTTCTTCTCTCTACAGTCGATATTGGCCCTATACGTATAAAGCCAATCCATGCCAATGATTACGTCAAAATCATTCATGTCAAGAAGGATAAAGTATGTAGGAAAATCATGATCTCGATATTTCACAGATACCACCGAGGTTTTCAAAAGGGAAGTAAAGATTCGACCACTCGGGGTTGTAACATCTAAGACATACCCGAAATCCTTGATATCCAAACATAGCACAGATGCAAGATTTCTCGAAATGAAAGTATTAGTAGATCCAGAGTCAAACAAAGCTTTCGCATTATGTCCCATAACTTCAAGCATGCCTACATTATTGTTTGCCATGCATTAGACCATTACATGCTTAACTTTAAAATAGAAAAGAAAACTCTAAGGGTTATTACCCTCGATCAACCGATTGGCATTTGCTTGAGCTTCCTCATTATCAATGGCAAACACCCGAGCTTGTCTTCTCTCTCCAGCAGGTGGGGCTGCGGCTATAGGTGGTGCTTCCACAGGTGGAGCTGCTACTGGTGGGGCTGCTACCTATCTTGGTCCTCTTGGATTTGGCAGAGGGCAAACATCTTGGAGGTGCCCTTCTTGGTGGCATCGATAGCACACCTTCTTCTTGTTGCAGCATTCACTGGCATGCCACCTCCCGCAGGTGCGGCATCGAGGTCGGTTGTTTTCTTGACGGGGCTTCCCTTTTCCTCCAAGTCTTCCTTTATCATGATGACATACTGGACCCTTCTTGTGGTTGTTTCTCGGGCCTTAGGCTCCTTCAGTGAAACCCAAATACCCCTTGGCTGGGACCTGGGCAGGCATCACGGTCCTCTCCATGTCTAAAGCAATATTGTATGCCTCGGCAAAGGTTTTGGGTTTACTTGCCATCACATGGGGATTGATGGCAGGGTGAAGACGTTCCACAAAGTGGTCCACCCTCCTTTCTTCATCCATCATGTATCCAAAACGTTCCAGGAGGCGGAACCTACAACCAAAGTCCACAACTGAAGATCTTCCTTGAGTCATGCTAGTGAACTCTCTTTCTTCCTCCTTTGCTGAGACGGGGAGGAATCTGGCGATGAAGATGGTCTTGAAGTCTATCCATGCCATTGGTTCCTCACTTAGGTCTCTTCCCGTGATATGGTTCTCCCACCATATCTTGGCTGCACCTTCCAAAAGGTGAGTAGCAAACAGGACCTTCTTATTCGACTGTACCTCGAGCATACAGAACCCATTCTCGACTGCAAGCAGCCAATCTTCGACCTTGTTGACTACTTCAGCCTTGTCTTCTCTCCAGAACTTCTCGACATTCAGCTTGATGAAGTCCAGGATGGTGGCTCCCAGTCGAGGTCGAACAGGGAGTGGCTCCCCATTCTCATTCCTTGTCATGTCCCTAAGAGCCAGTGCACAGATAGCCTCAGTCAGTTGCTTTTGTTGTTCCATCCAAACTGCATCTGTGGTGTGAATTACCATGGCTGGTTCTGGACCACTAGGTTGGTCCTCCTCCATTTGGGCCTCCTCTTCATACACATGGTGTTCTTCATATTCTGGTCCTTCTCCTTGTTCTAGGTTAGTGTTGGGCATTGGTTCAGGGTTGGGGGCCTCGTGCATAGCTTCTTCAGGCCTCTTTCTCTTCTTAGAGGTCTCTCCACCATGATTCTGCTTCCTCTTCTCAGAAGACCCATTCTCCTTACGGGGTGGCCCACCTCCGCTGGTGGAAAAAGGGATTGCCACAACCTTTGTACGAGCCATCTACATAAGCATAACAAACATACCTTTAGTTTATCATTAAACTAATTATACTTATGTCAGTGATATCTCATTATGTATCTTTTATTAATTGGATGGAGGATTCCTTAATCCTTAACTTACTTGCCCATACCACATGAGGGTGAGGAAGAGAGAGAAAACCCTAACTCTTAAAGTCCTTAATAGAATTTGTGATGAGAAGGGATGAATAATATGAGGAAGTCCTAAAGGTATCTTATTTCGATTCAAATCCTAGGACTTCGGCCAGGCAGTCACACATTTTGGGAGTCCTCATATTCCGACTAGCGGTGCAGAGGAAAATTTTGCCAACCCCCGGAAGTGATCCTTTTCTAGACACCTTAGTCTTTCAGAAAATCCTCTAATAACTCCCTTGTGTTCTATAGAGTTTGTCAAATTTAATAATTATTAACAATTAAGTGAAGAACCTTGGCTCTGATACCAAATGTAATGACCCCGCCTTCCGGTAACCCCCAATTAAGGAAGATCGAGAGGAAAGTGTCATTGTCCGATTTCCGAATCAAGGTTCAACA
This sequence comes from Alisma plantago-aquatica, assembly GCA_963693085.1. Taxonomy (NCBI): domain Eukaryota; kingdom Viridiplantae; phylum Streptophyta; class Magnoliopsida; order Alismatales; family Alismataceae; genus Alisma; species Alisma plantago-aquatica. The sequence goes on along the minus strand of OY856410.1, from coordinate 270,030,594 downwards.
ATTAATTGATAACAATTATTAAATTCTACTAGACTAAACTGAAAAGCTGTAATAAATAAAATTTTCTTGCATACCTTTGAAAATTTTGGAATTCTAACTTCTATCCAGAACTGGGACTAGCTAACTAATCCTCCTTGGGATTTTATTCATGTATTTCACAATATGACGATTTATGTTTGTCCTTTTTGTTTTGTACCTAAAACGCCGACAAACAAAATGTCGGTCAGTCAAAGCTGGTATGTGGGGGAAACCAATAATGTGCAACTAAGTTAACAATGTAATCATTCAATTTTTCATTTAACAACCAAGATTACGTTTTAAAGCCATACTACTCAATCCTTACCTATCCCCTAACTCTGTGCCATCCTTGCATGCTACCTCTCTTTAGGTAGTTCCTTACCCCCATGGTCCTACCTTACAAGTAGCCAATACATAGGGTATAGAGTCGCATGGCACTACCCAAGAAGTAGCCCAATATCTAACTCCAAGTGACTTGATGGACCTACCCCATTGGTAGACATATACTTAGTCAACTAATAAGTCACAGAGGGGACCGAGATCTGAGCTAGTAGGCACATAACTTAGGTGATAGTCATATCCACATTATAATTTGCATGAATTAAAATCATCCAACAATTAATTCATGTCATTGATGAAAACCTCGGTAAACCTCGGAAAACATAACTCGATATATTCATAAGTGTAACCACATACCTTCTTATTGCAGATTTGAATACACAATAAAGTATGAAGAGAGAGAATATCCAAGTAGGCAAACAAATTGCACAGAAACCCTGAAATAATCATCCCAACTATATTTTATCAAAACTTATCCAATTCCATCTTATTCCTTAGGGTTTCTATTCCAATTTTAAGGATTCCTTGGAAATTAGGGTTTTACCTCCCTTCTTAGTTATCATGAACCCTAATTTCTCAAAATCACTTAAAACACTTAAATTATCTCCTTTTAATATTCCCAACAGTTTTAGGGTCATTATTTACCAATTTATCAAAATAACAAGGTTTACTTCTTCTTTTACCCTAAATTAGGGTTTTCATGTACATTATCTTTCATTCATAAACATAAACCCTAATTTAGCCATATTTGCATTCAATACAGATGAAAACTTCATATTATTAATTAACATGTTTATAATCCTCGACTTAACCCATTAAGTTACAAAGAAACATCTTTTATATGTAATTAGAGTTTCCAATTAACTTAAAATGCATTTTACTAGCAAATTAAAGTACTTTTACAAAACGAACTGGAAATAGGTTATAAAATCATTTTTATTAGGTTCCTTGAATGTTTCTACCCAACTTTCATATATAAAGTTCTTTTATATGAGATTCCTAGCTATTGGTATGATTTTAGCAAGGAAAAGCTATTATTTGTAATTTCGATCAGAGAGAGATATTTTACCGAAAATTCTGGAACGTTGGATCGGTGTGCCCAGGGTCCACGACATGATATGACGCTCTGCGTCAGTTGTCTCACTAGCGGTGCGTGCCTCCTTTATCGATCGTTGATGGCACACGGGTCCACGATAGACCCTTGATCAACGTCTCGCGATAGCTGGCTCCACTATCGTCTTAAGGTTAGGCGTGTCAGCCCTGGGTCGTCAGATCCTTTTGGATGTCCACGATGGACCGCAATTGCACAGATGATGCTCGTCTTCCTCCTTCCTTGGTCCTTCAAATCAAGCGGTGGTGCCGCGGCTGAAGATTGCCAGAGCAGGAGAAAATGTGAGAGGGAGAGGGTTCTAGGGCACAATAGGTGGCCGTTCGAGATTGCTAGGACACCAGGACTCGAGTGGTGTCCTATTTATAGAACTAGGGGGGCTCTCTCTAGGGTTTCATATCCCCCGCTGTTAACTGTATCTCAGCCCAGTTGGGCATTTTGCGAATACACTATGGAAGGCCATTAAAGTAGGGTCTGAAAGACTCATTTCTTTATCTTGAATCCAACGGGACTCTTCCCATGAACGCTCCTGCCCTGATGTGATAGGAAATGCGAGGGGGAAAATCCCCTATGAGTGGCTAAGTCTGTGTCCCATTGGGACTCTAGACGATATGCCAGGCTGGTTGGATTAAGATCCAACAGTCACCATTATTCACGCTCAAATAGAAAAAGGAAAGGTTTCCAAAAAGCAAGGAAAATCCTATTTTTGATGATAACTTGAAAATTCGATAACTCCCAATTCTTAACTCCATTTTTATTAAAATTTTGAGGAAAGCTAGTTAATACTTTTGTCTTCCGTCCTACAAAATTTGGAATTAATATCTAAAGTAAACGATCCCTTTTATTTGTTTGCAAGTTATCATCTAATTATTCACATTTTCCGCATATTCTTTATTTCCTTTGCCATTATCTAAATATCATGAGTTCCTTGACCCCCAAGGAACCCTCATAACTCGAAAACTTATTTTGGGAAAATATCTTTTAGTCTTTTAATCATCCTTTATCCATTTTCTTATATTTCCATTATCCCATTGAATTCCTTTTTCCTTTCTTTTTCTTTTTCTTTCAATTGGGCTTAATGGCCAATAAGGCCCATCAAAGAGCATGCAAGACTATTATCCACGAAAAATCATTCAAAACAAACCATGAAATCAAACATTGATCTTATTTTTATTTTAGAGGAGATTCCCAAATCTTATTACATGTTTTGGAAAAAGAGGTTATAACAAGTATGCTACACCTTGTGTTATCTCTGTACAAATGTAGGTGCAAATAAAATTGTTAGGTTTTGAACTAAATGTAGTTGCCAAATCACACTGCCTGCCATAGAGTGTAGGTTACTCCATGCTTACACTGAAATACCAAAATTCATGGTTGAATCAGATAATCATGGTTCTAACTAAATTAGTGCAAGGAAAAGTTCCTTGTTCCTTGTCTTGTCATTGGATATTTCAACAACATTAGAAAGTGGGAGAAAATTCCAATGATGTTCCCTCATTTATCTTAATTTCTTTTGATACTTCTATTGATAAAGCCAACCAGACTGAACATCCTTTTGTGGGCGATGAGCTCTACACCTGGCATAATAAGCAAGGGGAAACTAAACGTACAACTTGCAAGCTTGATCTGGAATTAGTCAATGATGATTAGCTTACAAAGTTCCTGGGTTCCAAAAGTAAACTTATCACCTGTGTACATTCAGATCATTCTGCAATTAATGTTAACATGAGGACTATGATTCACAAAAAGAAACCATTCAAGTTTCTAAATTTTTAGATGGAATGGTCGGGCTACCACGACATTATCAAAGAGGCTTGGGGTTCTCAAATATTGGGTAACCCTCTTTTCTTCTTTAACGATAAATTGAAATAGGTGAAGAATCTACTACAGACCTAGTCAAAGAACTATGTCAACATCAAAAACCATATAGCTAGAGAAATAATGGAACTCGACAATTTTTCTTCTGATATGAGGCAATCTCCTCTTGATGTTGATATTATGATGCTAATAAAGTTACATATAATAAGATGGAGACCCTTGCTAAGGATGAAGAAGAATACTATTCACAAAGAATTCATTTAGATTGGATTACCAATGGAGACATGAAAACTAAGCTGTATCACACCATTATCAAGAGACGTGAAGCTATCAACTCCATCACTGAGTTGTTTGATCCCCATGGTAATTTGATTCAAGATTAAGAAGACATAGCCAACAAAATTTTGTCCTTGTTTGAGAATCTTTGTAACTAAGAATTGTCTCTCATTGATGATCATAATATTAATTTTGTGTGGATTAATTATATTATAGATGAAAACAATACACTATTATGAAAATCACCTGATGAAAGAGAGATTAGAGATGTCGAGTGGAGTATAGCACCTAACAAAAGACAAGGTCCCGATGGCTTGAACGACTACTTCTACAGAGAAAATTGGAACCTCATCAAGGATGATCTGGTCAAAGTTATCAACTGGATATTTGAAGGTGGCAACATGATTAGGAAAGTTAACCATGTGTTTCTAACTCTTATACCTAAGAAAGATATTGTTGCTTCTCCTGTAGACTTTAGGCCTATCTCATGCTACTCCATGCTATACAAAATCACCACAAAGATTATATCTTATAGGATCTCTTCTGTTGTATCCAAGTTGATTTCACCTAATCACGGTGCATCCATACAAGGTAGAAATATTGAGGATTGCTCAATGATGGTTGCCGAGTTTACTCTCAGTTTCAATCTTAAAATCAGTCCTCCTGCGACCTTTTTCAAACTTGGCATCACCAAAGCATTTGATACTATCCCCTAGACTTACTTGTGGAAATGTCTTCTCAGTCTTGGCGTCAATGAAAGATGAATTAATCTAGTTATGCAATGTGTTGTTATTCCTTCTTTCTCTTTACTTCTCAATGCTACTTTTGTTGGCTTATTTAAATGATCCAATGGCCTTAGACAAGGCGATCCACTCTTTCCTCTTCTCTTTACTATGGCCATGGAAGGTCTTAGTAGGATGATTTGATGAGGCCTATGAAAAGAAAAGAATTAGATCCTATCCTATCAAACACATGAAAAATCTCAGTCATCTTCTCTTTGTCGAAGATGTGCTCATCTTTGTTGAAGGTTGACAAAGAAGCTTACAATCCCTTAGACACTTCTCCTAGACTTTGGGAGACTTTCAGGCATGCACTGTGATGCTGCTAAAATGCACTTTTTCTTCTTGGCATCTTGCAAGAATAAGGATAAACTATCTAATTGCATGAATATTCAGAAGGGGAGTGGCCTACCAAGTATCTCGATTTCCCAATGGTGGGAGGTAACCTCAGGAGAAGGCACTTCAATGAATTCCTTGATCGCCTGACAGACATCAATTGCAAGTGGTCATACTCAAAGATTTCTATGACTGGACATATCACTGTGATCAAGTATTATGCCATGGGCCTCATCAGTTACTAGATGAGATAAGGAGAGATTCCTAAATCCACTCTAACTAGAATGGAGATCATGATGTCAAAATTTATCTGGGGTAGTTTCATTCATCCGACTAGATCGTCAAAACTTTCTTATCCTTTGCAAGAAGAAGGTTTGAACCTCAGACAACTTGAAGATCTAGCTTGAGTTTATGCCTTCAAGAGAATCAAAAAGCTTTTACATGACAGGTACCTGGAGTACTTGGATGTCTAGAAGATATGGCTTTAGGTTTTTCAGCCAATCCCATCTATAAGGGTGGTTATTCCACTTGCTGACATAGAATGGTGGATACATGGCTTATATTCACACATTCAGATGACACTACTCTTTGGAATAGACATTGTCAATCTCTCTCCAAAAATCCAGCTTATATCCACCTTTGGCTACCTCTACATCAACCTATATGCAACCTCACAACCTTCAAAGCTCTCAAGAATGTTCTTCCTACTATGACAAAATTATCAGATGGAGAACGACACCTGATCATTATTGTCAATTTTGCCAACTTGTTGTGGAATCAACTGACCACTTATTCGGCTCTTGTAACTACTGGAGGTACCTATGGGTCGATCCCAGCTAAAACTCAACAAAATATTCCCCAACTCTCTTCTAGATTGTGTTAATTATATTGGCAATAAATCGAAATCCAATGATGTCATTGAACTATGTGCATTAACTAGATGTGTATATCACCTCTGGTTGGAAAGAAACTCCAGAGGGCACGGGGTGACAAACTTGATTCTATTGTGGTGTTCCAGAAGCTTGAAAAGGAGATGAAGCTACTTTATGAATGCCAAAAATATGAAGTTATAGGAATCTCTCCTATTATCCTTAGAAATTGGCCATTGATGTAATCTTCTTTAGGTGCTTTATTTGAGCTTGGCTTTGTAAGTTGTCCTCTCAAAGTTCATCTTTCTACTTTCCCTTTTAAGCTTCATGTTCTTGTGATGCTTGTAACTTTGTCCCCAGTTTAGGGGTTGGAAATATATTTCCATAAATTTTCCAAAAACAAAAGTTCCTTGTAGGCTAGCCTTGGTGAAATGCTGATACCGTGCTTCCAAATCAGTCTAAAAGGATCACCCACTCAAGTCTTGTATGGACCTTATAGTAATATTATAACATCCCTGACCTGGGTTATGCTTTAACCCTAGGTGTTTTGCTTAAGAAAGATAATTATATGCTTAATATTATCTTTTGAAAAGTAATTAAGGCTCAAGAGGAACTTATATTTCATTCTAGTCCTTTTTGAATAATGTTGAAAATAATGTTTTGCTTGTTATGGACTCAAGTGCAATTTACCAAAGTTGAGGGGTTAATTTGCAAATGTTACATGCTAATATGTTCCTCATGTGTTGAATCATCATGGGAATGAAGATGATGCATAGGTATGGCTAGTGAGAGCCTGAGTACCAAGAAAGAGCTGATAAAGCAATGTTTGTGCATTAAAACCTAGTTTTGATGTAATGTGCAATTTACCCAAAACCCAGGGTTCAATATGAAATTTACCACCTAAAAAAGGTCCCTAATATTCTTGGCATCTTGTAGAGGTAAGAAAATGAGAGGGGAATCTCATTTGAGCTACTTTGAAGGGGAGAGAATCTTGATATTAAAATAATCAAGATTTAAGCATAAATGGAACTTTATTTCAAATTAATGCAAAAATAAATAAAAATAATTGAAGGCCCTTCAACCAAAAACGAAATGGTTGGATTTGTTCAAGTTTGAACACCTTTGTGCCTTTTCTAGGCCACAAAAATATCTTAAGGAGGTGAAAACTTCACTCACCTTATTATAAGAAAAAGAATTATCCACTCATTTATGCATAATTACTATTATAAAGGTTAAGGTGCTTAATTTATTTTCCCTTAATTCATGGATAATGGAAGGGAGTTCGGTGGATATAAAGGTACATTTTCATGCAAGGAACCAAGGAGAAAGAGGTGGCATAAATTTTGGAATTAAAAGGATTTTATAAGACATTTTCTCTCTCATTGATTTCCTTATAAAAGCACCCTTCACCACTCAAACCAAGGACTTTTTCGGATCCAATTCTTTCCTTTGCTTGAAAAAATCATCAAGGAAGCTAGGAACAGCAGGAAGACGACCCCCAACCTGTTGGTAAGCTTCTTGACCTTCGTTCATCTTGATTTCATGGTGGAAATCACAAATAAATGCATGATTCCTTCATATCTCGATCCCATCTTCACTTCTAACCATTCGTTTTCACTCAAAAGCTTGAGGGACGATCCTTGTGGTGTGAAAAAGCTTCTTCCACCACTGTTTACATGAAGCTCCAAGCTTTGAAGCTCAATTGAAGGCGGGTTATATAACTTGAACCCCTATCATTGTTATTGAATTCAATTTCTCAATCAATTATGTTCAATTGCTATCCTTGCAATCCCTTTGATTATTTGATGAAACTACCATGATAATGGAAGTAACTTTCATTGGACTAAGGTTTGATGATGATAATACCACCTTAGGCACACTTTCCAACAAGTTTCATATGCAAACGGTTTCACCACTTTTGGTCCAAACGATTTCCAAACCGTTTGGAGGCTTGGACCCCAAACCGTTTAGAAGAGTTGACCATTTGGAAGGGTTGACCGTTTGAGGCCAGAACCCTAGTATATGTTGGATGATGATCCAATAACTCCAATTGATTAATTCCATATATGGACAATCTTCCAAATAGAAACCTTAATCGGCTAAGTGTTGAATTTGCAATTGATTAAGTTGATGTTTTGGGTTGATTAGCCCAAATGGTTTCAAAACCCTTTAGAGATCACCCCAAATGGTTTCAAAACCGTTTAAAGGTCAACCAAGACTGTTTGTAGGTCTAGGGTTGAGTATGTTTGAGTAATTGAAGAGTTAGAGACAACAAATCAAAATGCAATCAATGGCTAAGTTGATGATCAATTCAATGATCTAAACCCTAATTGGATTTCACCAAATTTTAATGAATTATGAGGAAAACGGTCTCAAGACTGTTTGGAGTTCATACAAATGACCTCAAGACCATTTGGAGGTCATCCAAACGACCTCAAGACCATTTGAGGTCAGTTCATATCATAAATTGATGATGGTTCACTGATTTCAATTGAAATGATTTCCACAATGTTAAGCATTGATGGTTGCTCAACTTCAAAACCCTAATTGAAGGTTCCTTGTCTATAAACCCTAATTTATTTGGGTTCAAATCCCTAATTGATGATCTAATTGAGGGGTGATTCCATAGTTCATATGATCATTGAATCAAGGATATAGTTGATAGTCGGTTCATGGTTTGGAACCTTGATTTAGTTATGTGTTGAAGGAACTTTTTGGTCCATTCGGTTGTGAGAGGGTTTGGACCAAACGGTCTCAATACCGTTTGGGTCCAAACGGTATCAACACCGTTTGGGTCCAAATGGTCCCAAACCGTTTGGAGTCCCAAGCTCATTCAGTTTCAATACAATTTTCTTAAACAGTTTCAAGAGCAATGTGCCCAAACGGTTTCAAACCGTTTGAAGACTGAAAGGCCAAGACCATTTAGGGTCTATGTAATCAAAACCATTTGAGGTTAAAAATGGTTAATCCTTTTGGATACCTAATATAATTAAAGGCTCAATTGGTTAATTCACTTGGACACCTATTGTAATTAAAGATTTAATTGGTCAATTCATTTGGACACATCATGTAATGGAGGTCTAATGTGATCAAATCTTTTTGAGAATCAAGATGATGGTTGATCCATTGATCCAATGATGATTATTAATGTTAGGTACAAAGGTTGAAACCCTAAAGTACCTAGATGTTCAATACCTTTAGATTAATTAACTGTAAAAGGTTATGAAAGTAATGTCTTAGTACACTATGATAATCATAGTTGTATATACTTGATTGTAGGGTTGATGTAACCTAATCAAGTTGAGAGGATGATGGAAAGGAATTCTTACATGATTATTAATCATGTAGTGATTAGGGTATGATCCTTAGTGAAGAGATCATGAAAACCCTATTTGAGAAAGTTAATGAATCTTAACCCTATTTCAGGGCAATTCTGAGTAAAACCCTAATATAGGGTATTAGTAAAACCCTAATTAAGGGTGATGATTTGAGTAATCCTAGTTTAAGGTTATGGAATGTAAAACCCTAACCTAGATGAATAGTAAACCCTAATTATGGGTAATTGAATATGAAACCCTAATTGGGATGAATAGTAAACCCTAATTATGGGTAATTGAATATGAAACCCTAATTGGGATGAATAGTAAACCCTAATTGTGGGTTAGTGAATATAAAACCTAATTGAAGGTGATGTGATGTGAAACCCTAATGTATTGATGTAATGTAGAACTTAAATCCAATGTAATGCAATGTAGTGCTATATGAGACCCTAATCTTGGGCAATATGGTGATAAACCATAACCCTAATCTGGGTAATGGGATGAGTATCCCCAACTGACTTGAAATGGGAAACCCTAACCCTAGTAAGTGAATAGTGGTGTTACCCCTAAATAGTGATGATATATTGTTTTGCATGGTCCTGATATGCAAGTGATGTAACTGTTATCATCTGTACTAACCATGCAGGTATCATGAGATGATGAACATAGCCAGGTATGAGATATGATGCTTTATTTATTAAAATTGTTTATTGGGCCTTATGTGCCATAATATACCTTGTTGCCTAGTAAGAGGTAATAAGAGAATTAATGGGCCTTAAGTGCCATGATGAATGCTTGTGTAGCAAGTGTCATGTTTACCTTGGTCAGATGACCTGAAGGTTATGATTACCTGAAAAAGTGGAAACAATGCTCAGTGATGAGCTAAGGGTTTGAATACCCAGAACCATATGAGTATGATATTGAGATTGTGAAGGGATGATAATTCCCAGTATTGAAATGAGGGACTGAGATCCCAATTTCTTATTAAGACTGAGAAGTAACTGATAAATACAGTACGTGTTTCCTTTGTAGCATTTTGTCTTAATAAGTTATGTTTGAAAACTTGACTGATGCTAAAAGAATATGATAATGTACTTAATTAATCAAGTAAAAGCTATTCGTGTAGTGCTCTGGCCATAGATCTATCATCGTCAGTAGCTGGTGATGGTGAAACAGGTTTTCTTACGAGATCTCCTGGAGTTCACATATTTTTGAATATGTGGGGGTCGATGGGCGAAAATATCTGTACATCCTCTTGAGGAGATTGATGGAAGGTAAACATTAAACCTCTCAATCCTTCATTAAATGTTCTGGGATGGATGTATCACAAATCTCCCGATGATGTTAATGCTGAATCGATGGAGGTAAACACGAAATCTCTCAATTGCGAAGAGAGTGCAGTCGCCGCTGTAGATCTATAGCGAAGATGCCACTATACCCTGGAAAGCTATATAGCAGAGACACAAGATGTCCTGAATGTGATCTCACACTGACCGAGATGTGGGAAGTCATGGAAGCCGGCTCTTCCATTTGACTTTGTATGGTACCGATTTTGACTTCGCAGTGATCGGTTGGAGTATGAGTGGTATACCTCATCTCCTCAGAGCTTAAATATGTTTGTAAAACATAATCAGCCGTGTAGCGTATTTGCATAAGATTGAAATACGAGAACCACTGTTTGATGTTATATTGTTTAGCATGTCCTGGATACATAAATGTTGTTTATGTTCTTTAATTTCATATTGAATAAGAGACATGCTGCTCTATTAGGTTATAGCTGAAATACTTGCATAAGAATGTTGCTCTAATATGCAAAAATATTGATTTATCTGTTAGTTAATATATGACTCCACTGCTCAGTTTATTTCTATTAAATTGCAATAATAATGTTACGGCGGAGAGTTATATCTCTCGATGGGGTAATTTTATAATTGTCTCACCCCCGTGGGATCCAATATTTTTAGGTAGACGCAGACAAAGAGGCAGAAATCCTGTAGCAGGGAAAGAGCAGCAACAACAACAAGGACAACAATGATATCCCAGGTGGGGATACTGACTGTCAGGCTTGATATTTAGATATGAATAGAGTCCTATATGTCATCTCTGCACTCTCATGTCCTAGGAGTCAGTAAATAGTACTTTTTACAGTCGATCTGAGATTTTGATTCGAATGCCTCGATGATTTTTGTTACTTGTGCTTCTTAGCAAAGTAATGATGTGTGTATATTCCCCGAGAAGAGATGATACGGTGAATGTACAATATGGACCAATATGTAAATATAATACTGTGGTTTTTGTTTAAAGAATCTCTGGTAATGAATCTTTTCATAAAAATATTTTAATTTTTAGTGATTTTCAGTAATTCCACTGCTAACGATCGCTTACGCATTAGTTAAACTAGTTAATCTTATTTTTATGCGTCGGATCGCCACAAATACCTCACCAACTTAAGGAAAGATCGATTTTTTCGGGCAGTTGGAATTTTTTTCGTTGTATAGCTAGCCTGTTTTAGCTATATGAAAAGCACGTCGAGATTATTAGCGGTTATCAACTGCCGCAAGTCTAACAAGTAATGAAATGACGCCGTTCACATAGATTTGCATCTTTCATTTTAATCTAGCAGTTTTGAAAAAGAGGCTGTGGAGACTCAAAAGATAATTAATGTTGGCATCCATACGCGTCCATTGTAGAACGACTCAAATCTACTGTGACTAGATGTTATTCCAGATGTTGTTCCCAACCATCCTAATCATACATCTAACCTAAAAATCCACCCCTATGAAAATAAGCATCTGTTGTTCTTAATCAATCAAGGAGCAGGCTGCACCTTTTGTCAGATTGCGACTCTTGTTATGTAAACAAAATCCCCACCTTATCATTTAATGGGTAGAGATACCAGATGAGACTCTTACTAAAATGAGGAACAACAAATCTGGACCCCCATTGCACATGTAGTAGAGGGCTACAATCCTGAACATGGAGTTTCGGAGATAAGTTAATGGCCCAGGGCTCTTAGTCCGGTTATATGATCTGCGGATGAGTGGTATCAGCATGATCCAAGAAGAGGACCTGTTCACGACACGTGGAGGTTTGGTATTGACTTCAAGCCCATATGGACAAGCAGAGCATTACGGAGAAGATCAATAGTCTGGTTGGCACTTTCTGAGGAATTCTAGAATGAAGCTAGATCATGGTTGGAAATACTCGCTGCTCAGTAGATAAGGTGGCCAGACGGAGGTGTTTTGGGGGTGTTACCGTGGCAGTGGAAGCATGTCCCTGGAACTTTCACGGCGAGCTAAACATGGCCTCCCGAGAAAGACCGAAACCGCTATTACAAGAGCACGGTCCTCCTCCTCCCATTCAGTCTCTCCTCTTCAGATCTGGATTCTAAGTGATTTAAAAATTTCATCGAGGTTAAATCCCACGACGACAAACTACTGTCCTGGACTCAGCTCATCACCGACCACATCACCAACCACTTCGTTTCGTCGTGTTTTTAGGGTTTTAAAACCAGGTGTGGTCAACTTCTGTTGGTCAGTCTCGTGAACAAGGTGTTATTCGTAATAGGGTACAAACCGCGATGTAAGCCGTAAACAATAAAGATGTTACCAGAGATACGCTGAGGCGTGCAGAGAGCACTGTCCTTAAGAGTATTTCCGCGGTACCCGACGGCGAGCGCCTGTGCGATAGTCTCCTGCGTGCGGATACTCTCCAATATTCCAACAGCGTTTGCCGACGTGAACCGCGCACACGCAGTCACGGCGACGAGCGAAAGGCGACTGATCGTTTTTCCAGTGGACAGACAACAGGCAAAGAAGAAGAAAGCGAGCGAGAGATATTGTACAACACTGTTTCGAACGCAGCGAGAGACAAAAATAAATAACAAAGAAAGGCGATCGAAGAGTTGTGATGCGGTTGCAAACCGGGACGCCATTTGGAAGCGTCCAAACGAAGAGGTGCGTCGAAAAGATGCGTAAACGTCTCTATTTGGTTCATTGAACCGAAGAGCAAAACCAAGCCGGGGCCGCACAAGGGGCTCCGGGAGGCCGGATTTGCACCCCCCTGCGCGCGGGATGCGACGTGCGCCGACACGCCCAATTAAAGGGTTTCCGGACCGGGCCGGCCCAAACCCCATTAGCAAGGCCCACCATGCGTGTGCGTAGGGCCTATCCCCTTTCATTCCTCAATTGTACTATGGACAAGGGTCCATATATAAAGAGGAGGGAAGTCTCCACCACAAGCAATATGAGACTAAATCTTTTACCTTTTAGTTTGAAATACAGCAAAGAAGTATAACACAAGGTGCTTCGGACCACTCAACAAACACGAGGAGATAGATTGTTTGTTTATTACGAGATTCACGGGATTGTTTGTTTTGTTGCGATTCTTCGGAAGGAGATGTTTTTGATATCCGTGACGTGTTATCAAGTGACAGAAGTACGTAGCCACGGACTTGTTCGATAATTTTGACGAATTGTCCGGGTGAAGCACGTGAATAACGACTCTGACAATTGTGGGTGACTATTGGTGATTCTGTACATTCACGGTGTAGATGGAGTACTAAAATCTAGTGGAGCGTTATACCCTCTCGCCATGGAGTCTGAACCACTATTTGAATATTAGTAGTGCAGCATCATCTGAATACCGTTACACGTGATTGTATGTTCTTTCCTATATTGGTGAACCTACTACTGCACCTGCACTAGAATACTAGTGTACCTACACATCAATGTTGGTACACCTATGCTCCAAACTCGATGTATCCTCACCCGTATACTCGTGCACCTACACTTAGGATTCAGAAATCCGACTTTGGTAAGGACAAAGTATAGTACGGCTATATTTTTTTCAATTTTTCATAAGAGTCATTTTGTATGTTGTTATTTGAAATTTATTTTTACATATGTCATATCTTCCACAAATGTAAAGAAGTATAAATTGACTTATATAAATGACTATAAATATATGTATGTGAGTGTTGGTTAGAATTAGTGCACATCACACACATCAATCATGCGAGAAACCATACTAATTTCTCGAGAACGAACAACTGTAGTTGCATGCATGACAACCAACATGTGATAGAGACCCTTCCTCCAACTACAATTGCTATGTAAATTTTTGCACCCTATCTAAAAAATATGTATGGATGATTATTATTCTTTTGGGAGTGAAACTTTGTTCAGAGCTCGCATGGAGACTAAAAACATGTGTTCATAGTCATCGCCACATTTTATATAGAAAATGAGTAAAAACAATATAATATTTGAAGCCACACAGAGCCATCATCCGAGCCAGTTAGATAGTACAATTAAGAAAATAAGACATATCTAGAGAAATCAATTTTGTTACGAGTGGGGAAGGATTAGCTATTCACCTATTCTATCACATCTATTTTGGATGATTTTAAGTGTGACCTTCAGTGCTTGTCTAGAACGTATTATGGTTGGTGATGGCCTGTGCTTTGGTGATTTACAGTGGCGCTTGACCATTCTACCTATTCACCTCAGGGGGTTGGGCATCTATTCATTTGATAATGTCTAGAACTTTGCTTATGTTGCTTCTCAGATATGCACCCAAGAACTCCAAGACATATTTTACAAGAGGTCACCTTTGAGCCTGTAGGAATCTCCTTTGTCTCCACACATACTGCCATATGCAATATATTGTCATCCTTTTATTGGCCTAAGTTTTCTTGTATGCATTCTTCCACTCTAAAGACCCAAACTATTTTCAAAGACGCTTACTACAAGACAATCATCCAACAATTTACTGTAAGCCTATTCCCACGGCAACATGACAATCTCTCTTTTCCACAAGCTACATTGTACAAGATTTCTTTCTTACTGTTCCTACCTGAAGGATTAACTATTCTATGTCTTCTATTCTGTATCGATCTAGCTTTCTTTCCAACTCATGATCCCCTTGTATTCTGGTGATGAACGTTGCTCGCTCTACAACACTGCAAATTTTGATGCCTTTGGTGATCATGTTGTCTATTGTCCTTCACGGCCAAGATATAAGTTTTGTCATGATATTGTATATGATATCCTTTTTGACCTTGTCTCTCGTGCTAGGATAGAAGTACTTAAGTAAGCTCTTATGGTATTCCTTAGGATAGTGTCGATGGTCTCCATGCTCAACGTCATGTTGATATCTTATTGTTTAATTGGACAAATGACAAACACACATGTGTGGATCTCACTGGAGTTTCTCTTACAATAGGCATCGTTTCAAATAGCTTTAAAGTAGGCAAGGAAGCCTCTAAATCTATGGCCCAAAATGTCCACAAGCATGCATCAGCTTGTGAAGAAAGTCATCATCATTTCTTGTCATTCACTTTTGATAGATTTGTACTTGCTGATGATGCAATTTCCCTTCTTCCATGCCTTCAAAATATTCTAAATAGGAACCTCATGGGTTTCTCCATCTACGTCCAATAACTTTGTTTCTAGATCCATAGGTTTCACCATTCATAAGGGAATGACAGCCCAATTTGTTTTCTGTGCTTCTGGTAAGGCATTCCTGTAATTTATTGGAGAAGGATTAATAATATGATTTTCATGTTGTCGTGAAGGAGAAAGCAATTTTAGGAATGGAAAACCAAAAATCAAACATAAAATAGTAAAATATAGATCTTTTCTTTTTTGAGCGGGCTTTCAAAGCTAGAGATGTTTGTTACCTTTCTATCATTTCCCTAAAAGTCTTATTTTTAGATAAAGTGGGATCCTAATCACCCTCAACACCTCCTACGTCAGAGATCGCTCGGGGGTGATCAGGACCAATACACAGGCTTTAGAGGATGACAAATAGACATGGTCTACTAATTAGATCTCATTTCAATGTCTCAGAACAGAATAATAGAGCAATATAATAATATAACGAAATAATAGTTATAGACAATTAGTTTTAGTAGAGTAGATTACCCTTTTAATGGCTTACTGATGCCAACAAGACAAGGGAGTCAGAGGAAGGATCCTTTGATTATGAGTAATGTCAAAATAAAAATGAGCAATAGTTCTATCATCTGGTTTTAGGAGGTTGGAAAGGGGCCTAGAGTAGGGTAGATATGGTAAGGGTATTTATAGGAAAATATTAGGGTTTAGGCTCTAGATAGAACCTTCTAGAAGGATAGAAGATCACCACAATATGCCACATTGGTGGGGCGTGTGAATCGAGGTTATCTACCATAAAAGATCACCACAATGTGCCATGTTGGTGGGGTACATGATTGAGGTGATTTGCCATGTGTCTCGTGATTAAGATCTGTCGAGTGTTTTCTCCATTTCTAGTAATTATAGGGATGTTATGTATAAAATTAAAAAAATTTGTGGAGATAGATAGTTCAGGATTGTCCATCATATCTATCACAAAAATAAATAAATATCTATGGAAAAAGAATATTTTATTATGGATGATTCAACTGAGAAATTTGTGAAAAAGATCTTGCAAAAATAAGAATCAAATATCAAATTGCACTTTTGGTTTGAAAAGAAGGTTTTTTCTACAAAAAGCCCCAAATTGGGTTAAAGTGGGTAAAATGGTTGGATTAAATATGCTGAAATTACGGAGAAAGGTGAAAAATGATGATCATGGGAAATGGTAGAATGTGGAATGGTTTCCATCATTAGCCAAAGAATTAACATTAATTTTGGATTTCTATTGAGTGAGAAAAATAGGGTGCCAATGGTTTTTCCCTCTTAAGGAAAGATTTAAGATAAGAGTGAGAACCGCAAGATTGACCGAAGTATGACCTCACATTTGGTCACAAAAGGCCAAAAAGGTTAGACTTGTCAAAGATATTCTGACAAACCTTGTGAAGGCCAGAAAGCATGTGATGCATTTCCTTCTAAGGATGAATTAATGAGATAACATTCAAAAAAACAAGATTGGGTGTGAATGATTTCTCTAGAGTAAGGTAGCCTCTAGCCAAGAAACTTACCTATATGTAACCAATCACTCATTCCCATGGAACTCTGATGAGCTATTTGATGTTTATCTACCATAAAAGTGACGCTCATCGTCGCTTCCAATTCTTAAATCAGTGTAAGTTTGATTCTCTCACTAACACATGCCTTAGTAAGAAAAAGGTGGATGTGAGGCGAATATGGGATTGGTGATTTGTCAAAAGTAACTAAGATTAAGAGTCACTAATTGTGAAAATGGTGGCAACTACTCTATTGTATGAGGAACTTTAGAGAAAGAGTTATAATCCCTTTTCCTACACATCTTTCAATTTCTTTTTGAATGGACTAATTTTAGAGTGAGGGCTAGAACTCATAAAAAGGTGCATTATGGAGATTGCCTATCTAGGATATGGATTTGATCAATGATATTGGTGGTCGAGCATTAGACACGCTCCCAGATTATGGCACCCTTCTAGGAAATGATTGTATCAGTTAGTTGTCTATCTTGTCAAAGCATCAAAACGAGCTAAGACTGGGCATCAAGTGATTACCACTAATAGCTGGCCTCCATGACTTGTTCCTCCACTAGTTCAACATCTATTCCCTAGAGTATCAACGAGAGAGTTTCCCTGACTCTTTAGTCTCTTAGTGAGTCATGATTCAGAATCATAAAAAGGTTTGGCAATTAGGTACATTTTAAGTCATGATCTGAAATTTTCAAAATACATGCAAATTTGTAGTGCAATTTTAGTGCAGTTCTAGGTCATTAGGAAAGTTCTTAAAAGGATTTGGAAATAGGAGCATGAGATTGGCTCAGTTTCATTGATTCTTGTGATTTAAAAAAGGCTCTAGAAATTGTGCAAATCTACAAACTTATTTACATTTTTTGTCAAAAAGTTTTTTTAAAGAGGGTAAATGACAAGGGGTTTAAACACCCTTCCCATTTCTATAATTGTGCAAAGCAGCCGGAGACAATCAACTTTGAGATAATCGAAGGTAATGAAAGTGATGAGGAGAGAGTAGGAAAGAGCTAGCAGATTGTTGTGATCTTCTAGCCTTGGTCCAGTGGATCGCTGCATTCTTCCATACCTTCCCAACGACGTTGTGGGAGGTTGTAGAGAAATGTCAAGTTGTCTTTTCTTATGGAAAGTATGTATGGGTTTCAACTACGCTCATATCAAAGAAGGTTTATCTATCATTTTTGTACTTTAGTTTGGCCATTTTATCCCTCGATGGTGAAATCTAGTTTTTAGCTTCTCAATGTTCTTCGTTGTTAGGAGGCTGAAGATCACCTAGATGTGTGGCTTGATTTGCAATCTAGATAACTTTGTTGTTTCAATAGTTCTTAGTTGTCCTTTGTCCACTTGAGCTGATTTCAATTGTTATGGAAAGCTTATCCTATTATGGTTGTATTTGTGCAGATGGAATCTCGTGATTTGTGTAAGAAGGACCCTCATCATGGATGAAAATGATGTAGTTGATGACATAGGGATCAAAGCATATCCATGACATGTATTGCAGCTTCTTTTTCTGAGTTCGTATATTATTTAAGACATCTCTAATCGGTGTATTCTCTAGGCATGTGTCATGATGGTGTAGGTAGGATCATGGGGGAGTTGTTCTTGATTGAGCTTTTTGTGTTGTATCTAGGCATGTTTTGAATGAATGTGCATCATAGAGGTTGTCGATTTGGTTGTGGGCAATATCCTGGAAATTCTTCTCCTTTTTTTTATTTGCACTTTTCCGAGCTTGAATTGGGATTTTCTACTCGTGGTGATGGTTTTGAGTTTGTCTTATCCTTTATCTCTTTAGGGTATAAAATTTTTGAGTGTGTACTTGTAGACTTGTTGGAGTGAGATGGGGATGTTATGTGATAGTTTAGTTGTTGAGAAGGTACATCATCATGAGTAAACTGACTATGGAAGTATTTTTTGGTGTGGAATAGTTGATAGGAGCTACCTCCTTCCTCTGATCGAACTCTTTCACCTTGAGACTAGCAAACTCCACTTTTCTTTTAGTGAGCTAGCTGTCAGCCCTAGTGAGTTTGTCAATATTACTAGATTAGGGTTTGGTAGGTTCCCTATCCATTGTTTTCTTGACTCCCAGAAGTAGGAGGGGGCACCATTTGGCTGGGATCATAGGGGTGAACTTGATGATATTGGGATGACCTCTAGGTATGAGATCAAGCAAACTTGGTTGAGGGCCACCTTATTTTGTGACAGTGAGAGGTAGGGTGCTAGTGATCTGTTTTATTCTTCCCTAAGGGTTAGGGTAATCTTGTTGGTGTTGACTAGTTGCTTGTTTAGTAATAGCACATGGAATATGAGAGACATTGGTTGGTCCTCCTTTCTTCTGGATCTAGATGCATACCCTTCCTTTGTTTGGGGCGGAAGAGTGTATTCCCACCTGATGACAAACCTTAGGAGGTGTCTTGTGGGAAAACTAAAGGGAATAAGGTTTTCACTACAAAGGGTTGTGGTGGATTAGAGGTTTGGTTTTGGTAAGTCTTTACCTACTGCTTCATATTTTTTTCATTTGAAATATCTATGATAGCTGACTTTACCAATTTTTCCTTTAATATTATGGTGCTACGAGCACTTTTGAATTCACATACCTTTCACTCTGACTGGTCCAAAGGGTTACCTACAAGCTTCCCTCCCTACCTATCTCCATTCGGTTGGGTATAGTAGTAGGGTGCAATATGAGAAGTGGAGGGACAAATTAGAGAATATGGTCATAGTTATGCTATGCATAGTACTTCAACATTATATTATCCTGTGTATGTGTACTTCAGTTGATTCCAATTCATTGGTGTTTGTAGGTTTCATTCCAAATCTTCTCTAAGTTCTAGTTTGGTGAGGTAGTCATGTCCTATGCTCCTACTATATAGATCGAGTCACCCTTAGGGAGAAATTTGCATATGGGAAAGTGTGGTGCATGTCAGTTGGCTGGTGGTTGGTATTTTCCCTTTGAACCTTTGTCTAAGTTGGTTCCTCCTTATTTTAGAATCTTCCAGGCTGCTCGCAAGCTGATGTAGAGTCAGCTGACACATGATGAGTAGCCTGAGTGGTACTATGACCAAGAACAACCACTACTTTCATCCAAAGAGGCGTACGATCACCTTAGACATCCTCCCATGGTAAGCATTACGAATCTAGTTTTGTTCTCATTTGCTTGCATTATGTTGACATGCGTCTTGTGTAAGAAATTAACTATTGTTCTATTTAGGAGAAGGATGATTTATGACTATGAACTCTGTCGTCCACCTCATCTGAAGGTAGTTCCTCCTCCCTAGTCTCCACCATCTTCACCTATAAGTTCTTAGGGCTTGGATGATTTTCCCTGGTCAAGGTCGCATGGAGTTGAGGCTTGTATCACTTCCCAACCGATCTTGGTTAGAACTTGTCTTTCAAGGAAGTAGATGTGGATGCAATGGGTGGACTCAATCAGTTTGAGTATCCCACCTAGATATAGGCATATTAAGTGCTTTGAGGGAGTCACTGGCATGGGTGAATTTTCTTTGGAGGTCCCAGTTCATACTACAGACCCAGCACTATCTAACATCAGAGAAGGTTCCTCTCATTGTGGGGATGTTGCATTGATCGTGGAGGTGACTTCCATTAGTTCTTCTTTGGGTCAATAGTGGTCCACCACTAGTATTCTCACTGATGCAAGAGGGGAGTGTTAGTCCTTTGGTCTTCTTCCAATGATATTAAGAATTTGGCCAAGCATTTGAAGGGGTGGATAAAGTAGATGTTGAAGAAGCAACAATCATTTCAAAACTTTTGCTTATTTTATGTATTTTTCTTTCCTATAAGAAAAATCATGTGTTATTTGTGTTTGTATGACTCTTTTTCAATTTTGAAAATAGAAGTCCAAGTTTGGGTTAAAACCTAGTGTGCAGTTTTTTATCTTCAACTTGAAATTGGATTTTAGGAGTGTGCTCCCGATCTGTGTGCCAGCTATGGGTGGCGTATTGTACCAATCCACCAGTCTATAGGACACATAGTACCACTATTTTGTGATGTGTTTCCACATGAACCTCTAATATAGATGTTTGTGGAGGATTGCACCATTCTGCTAGGAAAATGGATAAGAGTCCTTTTATTTCTAAAAAGTGAATCAATCTTGTTCAAAGCCTATAAGTAAGGCTGCTTTCTTTTGTCTTTTTGCACATCTTTGAATTTTGTGACCTAGAGCAATGGGAGAGAAGGTGATAAGTGAAATCCTACTTTTACAACATCCTTTGATTATTCTATCTCCAATGTGTTGTTGCATCACCGACCTCTCTGAGACTAAATAAATCAAACTTGAGAGATTTTACGTGACTTGTAGTCAAGCTTACGTCCCTATTGCAAGAGATCTGATGTCAATGGTGATCCCCTTCTAGGATCTTCTAAGTCATTCCATCCATCTTGGGGACGTCACTTTGACTCCTTCCCTGGATGACGTGGCCATTATTACTTGGTTTCCCCTCGATAACTGATGGCCCATGATACCAAAGAAGTTGAGTTGGGCTGCTAAGTTAGGTCGTTACTAGGCAAATTGAAGTCACAGGATGCTCAATGGTTGATTGATGATGTCTACTCCATTTAGATTCCCCCCTTTTGGAGTCATTTAACACCAAGGCACGACATGATGTTGGTTCATCCAACATGCCCCATTTACAATAATATATGTTGGTTATCCTAATAGAGCTATTCTCCAGAGAGAGTATTGGGAGAGTGATGGTTGTTTCTTCTAGAGTTGTTTCTCCCCTTTGAAGGAATGATACCATCATCCCTTTGAAATTGGATAAATTTATGAAAGGTTGGACAATTCCCAATTGACCTGAAGAATGAGGGGACCTTTTAAGGTCCTACTAATTTATTTAGGAATTATTATCATACCTACCTGGTTGAAAAAGTCTTCAAACCATCATTGTAGCATGAGAATTGAGTTCTTGTAGAAGCACATTGTCAGATATCCCTACTAGTTGCATGATGGTCTAGCTCAGTGGCTTGTGGGTATGAAATCCATAGATGTGCATTGGTGATGGATGTAGTTTATCCTAACAATTCAGAATGTGAAGTTTCCATGCTTGGATTTCAGTGGTTGATCATCGTGCCAAGTCTAGAGAGTTGTATTGCATACTAACTCATTTGAGTGATGATGTAATTTAATCATCACTAGTTCATGCATAAAGTTAAAGAGTTTCCTTCTTTATTTAATAAACTGATATTCATGTGAAGGTGATGCATATGTGTTTTAATTGGAAGAAGTTTACCTACAATTCTTTTCTAGTAGACCCAGACTGCTTTCCCAAGTACTTGGAGTGGCGTGCAGCAACACCTCCGGTGATAGTAACCTGTGATTTTTCTAGAAAACAAAAATTATATCTGTTCTTTTTTCCATTCTTCATTATATATATATTTATGAAGCTAAGATTTTATTATAAGTTCATCTTGAAATAAAGATTTTTTTCATCATGTGTGGAACCAGCTATGGGTACCCCCTCCATGATCTTTGACCAATGTGTATTTGGACTGAGGTCCTTATTGAATTTTCAAGGTGTATATTGACATGAGATTCCTTTTGACAAATTAGGATATTTGTGTGATGCCCAGATGAGTCACAAACAAGATTACTCAAAATAGAACAAAAATTTATATCTAAACATGCAGATTACCAAAAATCACGGGAAACTAAAACTGATTTCTCGAAAGCACCAAAAGCAGAAACTCATCACATATAAGTTCGCAAGCCAGTCACATGTATTACATATTGTTGGCTTTTTACACTAACAAGTTTCAATCTTAAGAAAGATCTTTTACTCAACTAACCAATTCCCGTAGGTATACGGAAGTAGTTGTAGTCGAGATCGAACACGAGGAGCTTTAGCAATCAATTAAACACAACAGTGCTAAGGTTCAACAATCTAGACCGTTTTCAAAGGTGGTTTAGTTTATTAATCTAAAAATTCTAGAATTAAGCAAAATAGTAAATGGCTTACTAAAAGAGATTAAAATTAAGATATGGAAGTATCTTGGACTTAGGATTACACTCACATATCATAGCATAGAACAGGAGAACGAAATTTAAATATACTAAGCACTTGTTTTAAAGGAGAGTTGTATGTTGCACTTCACCTCTCGGTGCAAGTACAACGATCCTAACTCAGTTCAACATTCCCATGTATGAATTTCATTTTGGATCACAAACCTACGCCTTAACTCCACAATTTCCACTCTTGTGGTAAAGAAGGAGTTGCCAATAAAGTACCTCCTTACTCTCCTACCTATCTTCTCAGATCAAGCAAAAGTGCATAAAATATACACATAAGGTGGCCAACCATACATGTAGAAATAAAGAAACCAGTACTCACAAGGTGGAAAAATAAGAAACATAGAATTTAGTACAAAATTATCATGTTCCATACATGCTATGACATGGGATCTACTCTCCCAAGTCCAAAAAAAGGAAACTACTCATCCATGATGGTGTACAACAGAAAATATGTAGAAATTTCAGAGTTTAACATGGTTTAGAGAAGGAAAAGCTAAGAAAACCCAAGGTGTTACCCAAGAGGAGTAGAATTCCATCTTGAGGATGAAATTCCACTCCTACAAGTGCTTCAAACCAGATAAACCTCTCTCCCAAGAAGCTCTATGGAGTGAAGAAGCTCTGTTGCACCTTAGAGAAGAAGATTGGAGAAGAAAAGAATAAGAATGGGGTTCTTTAGCAAGAAACCACCTTCTTCCACCCCCAAAATCACCTTCCTTGCTCTAGCCTTGCTCTTGGATGAAAAAGTTTCGAATTATAACCAAAGATAACTGCTCCATAGAGTGGTTTCCTTTTTTAAAATGAAAGGAGTCATATTTGAAAATTTTCTAAAACTGACTGGCACACGACATGTCTTCCTTGGGACACGTTGTGTCCCATCTCTGACAGTTGTTTCTGAGTGTAAAGCACACATCATGCCTGAATTAATACATGCTGTGTATGTTACCAGAAAGGCAAGACTCGGTTCTAAATTCCCAGGTACACATCGTGTCTTTTGTGGACACGCCATGTACTTTTCTTCAGCGTCTGAAGTATTAGACCGTCTGGAAATGTGCACGCCATGTCTTAAATGAGACACATCGTGTGCATTGCTATTTTAGCAGAATTAAAGTTTTGAATGTCTATAAGCATGGAGAAGTCCCAATAATGATGAATTTGAGTATGTATATCTCCAATTTAATCCTTATAATGCAAATCTGCAATACACATCACATGATAAGAAAAATAACAAAAAGGTGGCAAGAATGATATGAATAAGGGCTAAATGAGAACAAAATAAATTGAATTTATCTCTGAAATCATGTGAAAAGTTGATGTGGAAAGTACACAACAAATCCCCCTAAGCTTGAACCATTGATTTTCCTCAAGTATAAAGAGCATAGCCACACAAATGAAGGAATATTCAAGCTCATGCATGGATTAAATGAAATGAAGATATGCAATAAACTCAACCAACCATGTACATTAAGTTTATATTCATAGACATTATCTCAATTTAAACATCCAAGATAGAGAAGTTTTAGTTCAACAATGGTGGTCACAAATTAAGAGAACCAATCAACTAGACAACACTAAAATAGGATTTGGATAATCAAGCCAAACAAGTAGTGTATGTACAGTACACATGTTTTAGCTATTATGGATGTAAATGATGAAATCTTAGCTAACTTTAACAATCTTAGTTGAGCTCTTTTCTAAAAAAGATATGACAATCGATTTTTGGGATTCCGACACTCAGCTGCTAATTTAGGCTTACGCGCACGTGGAGTGCCGGTTGGGGTGTTATTTTTACCCTCTTTTGATTTTCATACCACCTAACCATCGTTACTGGATCAGACTCACACTAGGCTAGCATGATATATGGGCTGTTTGCCATCTTTTATTGGGTAAAGTGAGAAAATGATAAAAGAGATTTTTGCACAACACAAGAGAGTCAATTAGAAAGTTAAGTTAATAAGATTCTATTCATTATTTTGCAAATTTTTCACTGAAAAATCAATTGTATATGCACTAAGGGTTTGGTAAGAGTATCTTGTATTCTAAATAGTGTTGTAGAGTTGGTTTATTTGCTAAAATTTGAGACCGTTACATGTATTTAGCAATCAAAGATGTGAAAATTGAGAGTTCAAGCTACAATTACAAACCAAGATCATGTACATGGGGAATTTCATTTTCCATTTGATTCATGCATGTTCTTTACTAATTATTTCATATGGAAAAAAGAAGTACAAGGTATAAGATGGTTCGAGCATACAAGGTACAAAAGTTCATTCCATTGCAATAGCCTCATTTCATATTAAACTTGCCATGAAGGGAGATACAGAACATGAAATAGGATGAAATAAAAGACTGAAATAAAAGATTGACATGACCAACAAAAGCAAATGAAAGAAAAAACTACATTACGGACTGGTTGCACCCCCCCCAGCTTGAAATCTACAGTGTCCTCATTGCATCAATCGAACTCATGGAGGTAACAACCGGATACCTATCATGGGTGAAAATCAATAAGAGGGGCCAGCGCCCCCATGGTCAGTCGAAAAGAACTGGTTGACAAGATCATCATCTGGAACATCCATCGGAGTGGGCTATGGGGTGGACTCAGACTGCGGCGGTGGTGGCGGCTGATATAGCTGTGGGATGGAGTAGTAGCCCTGTGAGATGTGCCACAAATCCATGCGATGGACCATGTCATGCATCGTAGTATACTACGTGCCCATCTGATCTAGGCAGTCGTCGATGTGTTCAAACCACTCCTGCACATAGCCGTACAGATGCCTGACATCAGGCATCACCCATGAGTACTCTGTCTGAGTGTTAGTGGAGGGAGGTCGTGGAGTAGAAGTAGCAGAAGGAGGAACCCTAGTATCATCAGTAGCTCTAGATGCATCTACCTCTTCATCATTGTTCAAAATGACCTTCCAGTTGTCCTTGTTATCCAAAGTTATGTGCTCACGATCTGGAATGTCAATGTACTGATCATCATCAAAGAATTGCCGAAACTTGGTGTCACTATTGCCAACTTTTGAGAGCAACCCTATAGAGAGAAGGTACTAGATGTCTACTAGGTTTCTACCTAGTGCTGCCTCTAAACCTGTTAAATCAACATCAAGCTTCTGTGCAATTAGAGTAATCAAGCCATCACACATGATGTCACCAACGTCCCTCTTCTTTATCTTCTTAATGTCCAAGAAACTTGTAAGAATATAGAAAGCAACATTAATTGGGTGCTCATACATCATCCCCCATAAGAAGAAAAGATCTTTCTTTCCCACAAACCCTTGGGTTTCCTTCTTGGCAAAAACTCTAGTACTAAGAAGGTGGTGAATGTACCAGAAGATAAGGTTATGGATAGTAGACGCTCTGGCTTGCTTTTCCTCATGGTGTTCCTCATCAGATATTTCAAACCAAAACTCGTCGTTATGAAAAACTGAGAGGTAACTAATCGCTCTGTCATAATGACACTCCAACAACTTACAAAAATGCCTAAATGTGAACTTAAAAGCATGACCCAAAATCCTAAATTGAGTAATACCATAGGGCTCTAGCTTCTTCTATGGGTCTTGCTCAGTGGTGAGTGTCGTCAAAAACTCATAGACTAGGTAGTGGTAAGTGTTTGATACCGTAAGGCAGATGTAGCTTAACCGCAAGTCCTGTAGGCGCATCAGAACTTCATCCTTGAAGCCTAGAGTCATCATCGTCTGCTGGCAAGAAAACCTAGGCGGAAGTACCCTCCTTGCAATTAGGAACTGGTACATCGGATCTTCTTTAGGTGTGACCCGGAACTGAGTAGTTGAGACGTGTGCCGGTTCTTGGGAGGAACTGGCACCATGCTTGCAATTGCTGGTTTGCTTGAAAGGGGCCATTTTTGCTACTGACTGATGGTCACACATCGTGTGTTGGGGTGGACATGGCATGTGGCTAAGGCAGAACTTCGGATGAAACTACAATACACACGATGTGTGCAGAAAAGTACACGTCGTGTGTCTAGAGATCTGTGGCAATCTACAAATGGGACGACAGTGATTTTGAGAAACTTAGAAGGGGGAAATCCACCGAAGTGCTTGGAGATGGTCCTCACATGGTTGAGAGGATCTATGGCACTTTTTTGGTGTCGATGAGGGTGCTTGAAGAGGAAAACGGTGGATCCTTTGCTCACGTCCTCGTCAGAGAAGATGATGGTGGTGTGAGCAGCAATGTAAGATAGAAGAAGATAATAGTAGTGTGAGCTCGACGGTGAGAGGACCACCCTGTGCTAGCGCACACGACGGGTGTGCTTGAGATCTGCTTGAGCTTGAAGATAGCAAGAGAAGAATACGATGATGACAACTGTAGCTTGAGGTAGACATGGCGTGAGCAAAGGAGTTCACGACTGCTAGCTCAAGGATGAGGAAGACACGACCAATGAACATGGCACGATGGGGGGGCTAGGTTTGTTAGGGAACACGGCAGAAAGAAAGCAGATGGCTAGGGCGCACGACAACTTTGAGGTCTCACACAGCTCAAATGAATGTGTAAGTGAGAGGGGTGGTCATGTGCTAGGTTAAAAACCTACATTTTCGTCAAAAGACATGGCATGTACAAATAAAGACACACCGTGTGTCTTATCAAAACTGTTTATCTGTTGTAAAAGACACGTCGTGTTTAAGATAGTACATGACGTGTACTTATCTAGAAATTCAAATTGCCCAATTTCATTGATAAATACACAATGTGTTCAAATAAAGACACGTCATGTACTTTTCCAAATAACTTGATCTTTCCATTTTCTGCTTCGGAACACATCATGTCTAATTAAAGACACATCGTGTTTGTATTCTAGATTTCTCATGCCTCCATTTTCTGCTTGGGAACACATCATGTTTAAATTAGAATATGCTGTGTACCCTTCCAGGTCGAAGAGAACTTTGTATCTTCTGGACAATGACACGTCGTGTGTTTTTCGGACACATCGTGTACCTAGAGATGTAGCTCAGTTGTTGTATTTCTGGAAGTAGAGACACGCCGTGTCTTAAATAAGGCACGCCGTGTCTTTTGTAGTTTATGTATAAAACATCTTTTTGTCAGCACAGAACTAATAAAAAATACGGCTAGAATTGTCTAAATTATTACATTCATCCATGACAAGCCTATTTACAAAACTAAATAGTGTTCTTGAGTCAAAAAACTTGAAAAGAAATCTAACCTAATGTGGGTTCAACTCCCACGAGGTCCTCCATTTAGAGTTCGGAGTGAGACTCTTCAACTTGTCATTCATGCATCTTGGAGGGACCAAGAGGATCCCTTATGAACTTCATCGCCTAAGGTATACAACTTGCAACGTTGGCCATTTACTTTGAATGATCCATCCTTGCCTTGTAACTCAACAACTCCATATGGAAATATCTTTAATACAAGAAAAGGGCCAGACCACTTGGACTTTAACTTTCCAGGGAATAGCTTGAGTCTTGAGTTGAACAACAATACTTTGTCTCCTTCTTTGAAATCTTTCCTCTGGATTCTCTTGTCATGCCACATCTTAGTTCTTTCTTTATAGAGCTTTGCATTTTCATATGCATCTAACTGGAGTTCTTCCAGTTCTTACAGCTGTAATAGATGCTTTTCACTAGCCTTCTTCATGTCGAAATTTAAGAACTTTATAGCCCATAGTACATGGTGTTCTAGCTCTAGCAGAAGATGACAAGATTTACTATATATCATCTTGAATGGAGTTGTGCCTATGATGGTTTTATAAGCCGTCCGGTATGCCCATAGTGCATCATCTATCTTCAATGCCCAATCATTCCTTGAGCTAGACACTGTCTTCTCTAGAATGATTTTTAGTTGTCAGTTGGAGACCTCTACTTGCCTGGAAGTTTGAGGATGGTAGGGCATAGAGACTTATGAGTGACTCCATACTTAGAAAGAAGGTTGTTAAATTGTTTCTCAACAAAATGTGTGCCTCCATCAGAGATTACATCTCTAGGAACTTCAAACTGAGGGAAGATGATTTTCTGAAATAACTTTACTATAGATTTTGCATCCCGTGCTTGCATTGGGATAGCCTCAACCCATTTAGAGACGTACTCACATGCAACCAAGATATATTGGTAGCCACAAGAATATGGGAAAGGTCCCATGTAATCAACTCCCCATACATCAAATACCTCAATCTCCAATATAGAGTTAAGAGGCATGTCATCATGTCTAGAAATTCCTCCAGTCCTTTGGTATTTATCACAAGCTTTGATAAACAAATTGACATCTTTAAACAATGTTGGTTAATAGAAGCCAGCCTGTAGGATCTTTGCTGCAGTCTTCTTTCCTACAAAGTGACCTCTGTAAGGAGAGGCATGGAATTCAGAAATAATAGTGGCAATCTCTTCTTCAATGACACACCTTCGGATAAGTCCATCACTCTCATGTTTGAACAACCAGGGGTCCTCCCAATAGTAGAACTTTACGTCATGGAAGAACTTCTTCTTTTGCTGGTATGTCAAATCTGATAGCAGCTATCCTGTAGCAAGAAAGTTCGCAATGTCTACAAACCAATGCACTTGTGTGGACGATAATGCATAAATATTTTCATTAGGCAAGTGATCCTCAATAGGAAAATAATCTCCAGCATCTGTTCTCAATCTAGAAAGGTGATCATCAACATTATTCTATGTACCTTTCTTATCCCAGATTTCAAGATCAAATTCTTGTAAAAGTAGTATCTAGCAGATGAGATGAGATTTTGCATCCTTCTTGTTGAGTAAATACTTTATGGCAGCATGATCTGTATACACAATTACCTTAGATCCTACCAAGTACTATCTGAATTTGTCAAAGGCATACACTATTGCAAGCATCTCCTTCTCAGTGGTTGTGCAATTGATTTGACCTTTATCTAGGGTTTTGATTGCATAGTATATGGCATGAAGCTTCTTATCTTTCCTTTGTCCTAGGACTACCCATACTGCATAGTCTCTTGTGTCACACATCAATTCAAAAGGAACATTCCAGTCTGGTGGTTGAATGATTGGGGCTGAAATAAGTGCTTCCTTGAGCTTGGTGAAAGCGGTACGACAGTCATCATTGAATATGAATTCAACATCTTTTGCAAGTAAATAACATAATGGCTTTACAATTTTGGAGAAGTCTTTAATGAATATTCTATAAAACCCTGCGTGACCAAGGAAACTACAGATATCCTTGACTGAAGAAGGAGTAGATATCTTCTAAATAGCTTCCACCTTGGCCCTATCAACCTCAATACCCTTGTTAGATACAACATGCCCTAATACTACACTGGATTGTACCATGAAATTTGGCACTTCTCCCAATTTAGTACTAGGTTAACCTCTTTACAGTGGGCTAAGACTAATGACAGGCTGTATAAACATTGATCAAATGAATCTTCATAGATGCTAAAATCATCCATAAAAATTTCCATTATGCTTTCAATGAAATCAGAAAAAATAGTCATCATGCATCGCTGGAATGTCACAAGAGCATTGCAAAGACCAATGGGCATGCGACGATAAGAATAAGTTCCATACGTGCATGTAAAAGTTGTTTTCTCTTGGTTGGGAGGGTAGATAGGAATATAGAAAAACCCAGAATACCCATCCAAGTAACAAAAATAAGAGAATTTTGCAAGGCGTTCAAGCATCAAGTCGATAAACGGAAACAAAAAATGATCCTTTCAGGTCGCTTTGTTCAAACGTCAGTAGTCAATACACATACGCCAACCCATGGCAATACATGTTTGTATCAACTCATCATTATCTCCCTTGATGAAAATTGCACCCCCCTTCTTAGGTACCATGTGGATGGCACTAACCCAAGTGTTGTCACTTATAGGATAAATGATACTGACATCAACCAACTTAAAGATTTCCTTTCTAACCACCACAAGCATATTTTGATTTAAATGTCTAGGCGGTTCAATGGTGGGTTTAGCATCATCCTCCATCTTCATTCTATGCATACAAATGGAGGGATGAATGCCTTTCAAATCATCGATAGAGTAACCAATGACATCTTTGTACAAATGCAATTTGACAAGCAATTTATTTTCTTGTTCATTGGTTAACTCATTATTGATTATTACAAGAGAAGTAGAGTGGGAATCAAGAAATGCATACCTCAGCCCTGGTGGAAGGGCTATAAGTTCTACCTTTCTCCTGACTACATTGTCTTTGGCATTGTCATCAATAAGTGGAGTGTCTTCTTCAAATGCATCCGATTGAGCAATAGAAAATACCCCAAAATTTTCAGATCCATTATTTATACCTTCATCATCATCACAGTAGTTCAGTATCAAATTGGCAACACCATGATCTTCTTGTACAACCAAATCAACAGAATCCATAAAACATATTTCTTCTACATGTGAGGGTGCTTTCATGGAATCATATACAGAAAACTCCATGGTTTCCTTGCCAACTCAAAGTGTGAGTTTGCCTTCTCTAACATCAACTAGGCATCCATCAGTTCTCAAAAAAGGGCTCCCAAAAAGAATGGGATTGGAAGGAACTTCTACCATATATAGCACTACAAAATCACAAGGAATATAGAGTTTGCCCATCTGCACTACCACATCTTCCACGATACCTTTGGGGTATTTGATGGAATGATCGGCCAGTTCATTGGCCATCTTTGTAGGATTTAGATCTCCAATATCTAGCTCCTGCCACAGGGTAGACAGGATGAGACTGATACTATCTCCAAGGTTTACAAGACCCTTATCAAATGTGGTGTTGCTGATCTTGCATGGTAGAGTAAAAGCTCCCAAATCATCTAGGTTCTCAGGGAGTCTGTTTTGAATAATAAAACCGATTCTTTCAGAAAGCATCACAGTCTCCACTTGGTCCACCTTCCTCGTCTTGGTGAGGATGTCTTTAAGAAACTTAGCATATGACGGCATCTCTGCAATAATTTTAGTAGCGGAAGATTGACATGGAGCTTGTTTAGGATGTCCATAAACTTCCTAAACTTTGAATCCTCCTTCATGTTTGCAAGCCTTTGCGGAAATGGAGCATGTGATTTAATAGAAGATGGTACCTCAGCTATACCTTTACCTTTGTCCCCCATAGGGTGTCAAGCTTCTCTTCATCAGCGATCGTTGCACTCTTCTCCTTGGGTGGAGAAGGTCTGTGGATTTCAACTCCACTTCTCAAGGTGATGGTATTCGCCTACTGTCTTAGATTCACCTCCTGTTGGCTTGGAACAGAACCGGATTGGTGTTCTTTTGCTGCGTCAAGGCTTGTTGGGGAATTTGGTTTTCCAACATCCTTGTGTGAGTGGAAATGCCATCCACTTTTGCAGAGAGTTGGGCAATCACATCCTTCAAGTGCTTGTTGTTGCCCCTTAACTCTTCATTCTACTGCATCTACGTGGAGATAAATTTCTCCATCATGGCCTCCAAGGAAGAACTTTGGGGTTGTTCTTACTGTTGGTAACCCCTATTGTTGTTGCAGCCCTGTGAATTCCCATTGTTTTTCCAGTTGAAGTTCTGTTGTTGATGCAGTTGCTATTGTCCATGTTGGAAATTCTGAGCATTGCTTGTGTTCTGGTAGGAGAAATTAGGATGATCTCTCCATCTCAGATTGTAGGTGTTAGAGTAGGGATTGTACAGCTTGTTCCCCTGCATCCCAATGACATTAACTTGTTCTAGTCTCCCTTCATTTGCATTAGGAGCAAAGCATGAAGAAGAAGTATGTCCAGAATTCCCACAAGCTTCACATATCACTTCAGCTGATTGGATTTGCAATGTAGTCATTTTCTCAAACTTTTGTGTAAGAACATCATGTTTAGCAGCTATTAAGTCAACAACATCAACAATATGCTTCCCTCCTTGCTTCTCGACTAAAAAACTAGATGTAGAGGATGACTGATCTCTCCTATCTGACCCCCATTGGCAATGGTTGAGTGCTATGTCTTTAATGATGACGTAAGTCTCCCTAGAAGACTTATTCATCAATGCTCCATTCACTGCGGCATCTAGTATCATGCGAGCATTATAAACAGTCCATTATAGAACATTTGGAGTAGTAGCCAGTTGGTCAAACCGTGGTGAGGGAAAAGGCATTGTAGGTCCTTAAACTTCTCCCATGTGTCATATAGAGTTTCTCCATCAGATTGAGAGTAGTTGGTGAGCTTGTTCATTAGTTGGGTTGTTTTTCTCAGCGGGAAATACTTTGCAAGGAAATCATTTAGAAGTTGGTCCCAACTTTTGATTGATGTCTTAGGAAGAGACAAAATGCACACCTTGGCTCTATCTCTTAGGGTGAAAAGGAATAGTAGTAGCATCACTCTATCGGTGGATACACCATTGATTTTGAAAGTGTTCATATACTCTAAGAACTCAGCCACATGAAGATTTAGATATTCATTGACTATACCTCTAAAGTGGTTCTGTTGGATCATCTGCATCATAGAAGGAGCAATAGATAAATTGTTCCCTTCCATTGTATAGGAAGATTGATGGCTCCACAAATGTTTGTGGAAAACGGTATGGTGAAATCCTTCAAAGGACGATCATCCTCCATGGTTGGATCTCCTTGTGCGGCTTCTTCAAAAGACAAAGAAGATGGTTTTGGTGATGATGGTGGAACACCTCCTAGCAGTGGTTGTTCTACTCTTCTTGCTCTTCTTTAGCTTGAAAGAGTATGCTCGATATCAAGGTCTAGCAACACATATGTTTGAAGACCTCTTTGCGAGCGATGCATACAACTTGAAAAATAGCAAGAGAATTTGAGAGCATAACTAAAAGGTATATGGAAATTCGAAAATGGAAATGATGATTTAGTCTTGAATACTAGTTAGCACCTATTACTCTAATTAGATTAACCGTAGCTCCCCAACAATAGTGCCAAAAACTTGTTTTCTTTTTACACTAATGAGTTTCAATCTTAAGAAAGATCTTTTACACAACTAACCAATTCCCGCAAGTATACGGAAGTAGTTGTAGTCGAGATCAAACAAAAGGAGATTTAGCAATCAATTAAACACAGTATTGCTAAGGTTCAACAATCTAGACCATTTTTAAAGGTGGTTTGGTTTATTAATCTAAAAATTTCAGAATTAAGCAAAATAGTAAATGGCTTACTAAAAGAGATTAAAATTTAGATATGGAAGTATTTTGGACTTAGTATTTCACTCACACATCATAGCATAAAACAAGATCACAAAATTTAAACATAATAAGCAAAAGAGCATAAAACATATCTTCTCTAAGAGAGTACCTCCTTACTCCAAAATTTAAACATAATAAGCAAAAGAGCATAAAACATATCTTCTCTAAGAGAGCACAAAATTTAAACAAGATCACAAAATTTCCTCAACTCCATCATTTCCACTTTTGTGGTAAAGAAGGAGTTTCTAAGAGAGTACCTCCTTACTCTCCTGCCTATCTTCTCTGATCAAGAAAAAGAGCATAAAACATACACATAAGGTGGCCAACCATACATGCAAAAATAAAGAAACTGGTACTCACAAGGTGGAAAAATAAGCAACATAGCATGTAGTATAAAATTATCATGTTTCGTACATGCTATGACATGAGAGATACTCTCCCATGTCCAAGAAAAGGAAACTACTCGTCCATTATGGTGTACAGTAGAAAATATACAAAAATTTTAGATTTCAACATGGTTTAGAGAAGGAAAAGGTAAGAAAACCCAAGGTGTAACCCAAGAGGAGTATAATTCCAACTTGAGGATGAAATTCCACTCCTACAACTTCTCCAAACCAGACAAACCTCTCTCCCAAGAAGCTTAGTGGAGTGAAGAAGCTTTGTTGCACCTTGGACAAGAAAAGAAGAAGAATGGGGTTCTTTAGCAAGAAAACACCTTCTTCCAATCCTAAAATCGCCCTCCTTGCTCTAGCCTTGCTCTTGGACAAAAAAGTTTTGAATTATGACAAAAGATAATTGCTCCATAGAGTGGTTTCCTCTTTTAAAATGAAAGGAGTTGTATTTGAAATTTTTTTTGAAACTAACGGGAACACGTCATGTCTTCCTTGGGACACGTCGTGTCCCATCTCTGACAGCTGTTTCTGAGTGTAAAGCACATGGCGTGTCTGAATTAATACACACCATGTATGTTACCAGAAAGGAAAGAATCAGTTTTGAATTCCCAAGTACACATCGTGTCTTTTGTGGACACACAGTGTACTTTTCTTCAGCGTCTGAGGTATTAGGCCATCTGGAAATGCACATGTCGTGTCTTAAATAAGACACGTCGTGTGCATTCAATAGAATTAAAGTTCTGAATGTCCACAAGGCGTGGAGAACTCCCGATAATGATGAATTTGAGTATGGATATCTCCAATTTAATCCTTTTGATGCAAATCTTCAATACACATCACGTGATAAGCAAAATAACAAAAAAGTGGCAAGAATGATATGAATAGAGGCTAAATGAGTACAAAATGAACTGAATTTGTATGTGAAATAATGTGAGAAGTTGGTGTGGAAAGAACACAACACATATCATATCACAAGGTGCTTACATCATTGTGCACCATCATTCCTGTCATCTATCTATTACATGAGGTACCTATTCCATATATATACATATGAACATGCCATAACTTACATACATGGCTCACAAGACAAAAACCTTGTATTGATAACATATCCACAAAACACATCGAGAACATCCCCAAAGACCTCAGTGTATAGGGAAGACGTCTAGGATTTTATCACCAAAAAAGTAGCAGCGCATCCAACCTTATCAACTACTTCTCTTGTTGCTGCTCTTCCTCGGCTGCACAATCTCTACCTCTTCATGCATGACCGCCTAAAAGATGTAGAAACCCATAAGGTGAGATCCATATATCAGTGGGACATATAACTCTTCACCAACACTATTATAACATTGATATACGGTAAGGAAGAGTAGAAAGTAAAGATATTAACATGATATGAAGATAATACTATTGAAGCAATTTAGGCAATTACAACTGAATTGTAGAACATCTTATAATTTTAGAAGAAATATGAAGAACATGCATATCTTCTATCAACTAAACTGTACAAAAGAAAGAAAAAGGCTCATCCAATGTTATCTTCATTTGTCCCTATGAAAATATACTACAGACTATGTTACATATTTTATTAATGCCCTGAGGAGATGAGGTATACCCCTCATGCTCCAACTAACCACTACTAAGTCAAAATTAGTTCCATACAAGATCATTAGAAGAGATGGAATCCAATGATCTGTCCACACCCCTCGACTAGTCAGAGTCTTCCGTAGTGACATATAGAGTCCAACAACAAAACAACCTAGCCTTCCTTGGTATATAGCTACATCACTAGTGAAACTGAGTTACGACCACATCCACACTCATGCCAATGTATGACCACAGCCATCCTCAAAGTATCATGTATATATTTCCACTGTATCACATCATTGTGATATTGCCTCAACTATTCTCCTACCAGGGTATGACCACAACCAATCCTTTGAAATGTGTATACTCAAAAGTATACGACTTTGAGCTTCCACTAAGGGAGAACCTATTTGACCGTCCATCAAGTATTGTTGTTGAAGATGGATCTATGGCACATGGAAACTACATGATTCAGATTCCACTAGATTAGTTATGCCAATTAAGAGTCTTTTAGCATCAATCAAGTTACACCGTACAAACCATAGACAAATCCTACAAGGATAAGGGCATAATACAACTTCAGAAAGTATAAAGCATATAAGGTGCAAGCTTGTCATACTATCACTGTGATGGAGTGAACTTGTGGTATTCTTGAAAACCAAATCGGATAATCTTGTTCTTGGTTTTGAGATTGAAATATGCATATGTGCGTTTTAATCATAGGAAGGTGCATCCATTAGTTCGAAGGAAGTTATGTAGGTTTGGAAAAGATGAAATAATGTGTATAGGTGTGATGTATCAAGGTTTGATATCTGATTTTGTAGCTTACGCGAGACATCTAATGTCACACAAACTCTTGGAAAGGGGGGGGAACCATAGATTGGATATGTCTTTTACTCAGTCATGGTCCTTGGATGCCATCCGACTGTAGTGGACTCCTCCTTCCTTGTAGTTACATGATCGTGGATGAGGACTCCATGGTGCGCTCTTTGGAGGTCATGGGTTGAGAGGAAAGACTAAGTGATAGTTGCCCTCTACACATTGATGCTAATCAGATGACCCCCCTCAAATCTCTCGGGGTGACAGGAGCAGCGGCGGTTGGTCACCGGGGTTTCTAGGATTCCTCACCACTAAACCCAGCCTTGGTGGTGCCATAGAGAAGTAGGCAGAGGTGGCATCGAGCCTATAGTGGCGACATCCTCAAGGAAGTAGAGGAGATCATTGCTCACCGGAGAGAGAGATGGTGATGGATCTCACACATACTGGAACACACGCACTCGCGAGCACAGAGGAAGTCGATGAGTTTGGGTGGAGCGGCACTGATCTCTCACCGGAGGCCCAAGCGCACATGCTCAACGGCGAATAGCGGACCCGCACAGTTGGCCTTCTATCGTAGCGTGGGAGATAGATCGAGCAAGAGAGAAAGAAAGAAGGAGGAGCCAACAGCAAGGCTCAAGGTCGAAAATGCTCACTTGGGTGGAGGAGAGCCCGCACACACATCATCAGGCAGCGACCAAGTTGATTTAGGCCACAGCGACGCTGAGCACTGGATGGCATAGTGCACACAATACTGGAGGTTGGCAGCGTCACAGAGAATAGAGGAGTTGGCCACGGAAGGTGTTCATGAGGAAGACAAGCTCGTAGCCAGCCTCAAAGTCGCAGAAGGTCTAAGCAGCAACGACGCCAGGAAGAGAGCGCACAGAAAGTTTGGGTAGATATGGGCAGAGGATTCTTTGTTGAGAACCCTTGCAGCGGTGGCGTTTGAGCCTTAGCCGAGGAGGAGGATAGCGGCACCTATCCCTCACCGGAGGTCCAGCCCCACGGCGGTGGCCCTGTGCGGAAGAGCAGAGGCTCTCGCGCAGACATCAGGCAGAATACGAACGTAGAAAGGAGGACCAAGTTTCCCAACCCTTGAACCAGACTGAACCTGAAAGAAAACCCAGCCAAACCAAGAAAAGTGGGCCGCATCTCCTTAGGAACAGGTGGCAAGACGAGATTGGCCATTCAAGGTAAATCTCCAGTTAATTCCCAGTTCTTCAATAAATCTTAGAAAATAGCTCGCTTATCATAAAAATACAAGTAATATACCGAAATTCTCAGAAAAATAAGTAGAACTCATGAAAGCATAATATCAATCTTTTGAAGCTTAAATATTAGCAATATCATGTAAGATGTGTAATGCTTATTTGATGGATAATAAATATCAAACAATGGCTTAAAATCATGATAAAATATCAGTAACTCCATAATAATGTTTGTAATGCACCTGATGATAGTGATGATCAGGTTGATACACAAAATTATGTAATTTGCTTTATATGGCTAATTAGGGCTAATAAAACTAAATAAAATGCAATAAATGCGCACATGATCAATAAATGATGGAATTCACAGAGTAAGCTCATATCAGTATATGAAACCTCAGTTTTAAATTATGAGATCATAATGATGAACAAAATACATGTTATATGAAGATGAATCTTAATACATGTTATAAAACCCTAATCTGGGTTAATGATGTAACCTAGGGTTAATATGTGCACGAAAAGGATATGGAACCTAATGTTCAGATGATGAACTTTGATAATGAGATGTAATATGGAAAATGACATCAATGAGGTAATCATAAGATAAGAATACAAGTAATGATACACATATTCTAATCAACTAAGACAAACTCTAATGAACACGATTAGGGTTAAGATGAGATGTATAATGATGAGAACCTGATGATAGTATGTGATCTTGTCTTAATCAGGGTTGACCAAAGACATAGTTGACATGAGGAATATGTGATGATTAGGTTTCTCTTGATCAAGGTACGCCATTACCTCTTACTTGGCTTATTATACAATATTCTTGTGTTATATGCATAGTAAAATACTTGGCATATGGTATTGGATGAAATGATTGTTCTTGTATGATATGTTGGTTGGTTTTCTATACTTAGTGCTATGAACACATCAAACATAATATCTCTGTTCCATTATATGAAAGCACCAACTCTTTGGTAGTGTGTTTGGAAGTGACCGAACTCTTTGGTAGTGGTCACATTGCACATATGGAAGCACCAACTCTTTGGTAGTGTGCTTGGACCCAACTATTTGGTAGTGGTCACATTGTACATATGATCCAACTCTTTGGTAGTGATCATAAAGGCATTGAGATATAATGGAAAATGTGCTTAAAATATATGTGTTCTCTTTTGCTAATGAATATCTTTGTGCAAGTATACACTTTTCTTATATTTCTTTATAACTGCCAAGTATTAGTTTTATCTTATTGCCAAGATACGATGAGAGGTAAATAAAAGACACGTAGGCGTACTCAGTACAATATTCTTGAATATTGTGCTGACGTGTACCGTATGTAATCTTTTGTTTAGGTTGTGGTTATGCTCTTGAAGATCCAGGATAGTGAGAGCTGTATGGGGAGCTGATGTACAGGTGGACCTATTGTATTAAGATCCTATAGTTTAGATGTAGTACATGTATATGTATAAGTTTGATGTTCAATATGTAATATCAAATGTTGTAACAATTCATGTTGTAATTATATGTTGAATGGTGAACATATGTGTATGGTTTTATTATTGTTTATGTACATGTGCTACTGATTGTTTCCTTCTGACTTCTACTGATTTTCTTCTTCTTAGCCTGGTGTGGGGTGTTTAAATTGGGATTCTCACTGAGGTGAGGGTTTCAATTTGGACGTCACACATCAGATTAAGTTTTATAAAATCTAGGGACGTCACAGGTGGTATCAGAGCATGAACAATAGCAAAGCCTAACATTTGCTCATTATGCAACGCAAAATTAAAAAACCTTGAACCTTAATAATATTTAGGGTTAGATTAGTCATCTTTTAGAGACTAGGTTTGACCTAGCCTCTAGGTTAGCACCTAAATGTCTAAGAACTAGGTCTAGACTAGTGCTTGTTGTATAACAAGTCCTTAGATGTCGTACTTTCCTTGTAGTGCATCGGTATGGGACGTTGCACTATTTGGAAATGATGTGCATCAAAGGAAGAGAAATCCTAGACATATAGCACTCGTGGTCTAGGATAGCTACACTAGTCTACACCATGTTCTCACCCTTTTCACTAGTTTTCATGACACTGTACTCTCTACTATGTGTGGGACACTTGTTTTCAGGATGTGGTTTTTGATTCCAAACGGATCGAACCTTAATAGTTTTCTCTGACGCTTGTTTTATCGGAGAAAAACTATATAATATTTTATTATGTATATGTATTACAAAAATGTGTCCCCACACATGTACGAGTAGGAGGTGGTCATGCAACCTAAGTGAAAGTGAATGACATCAGTCTAGAAGAGAGTGTAGTTCTAGATTAGATGTCTAGAGCCTTGTTTGGTATATGTGATAGATGGAATAGATAGAATAAGTTAATGATATGATGTAAGTCTTATATAGATGATATAAGATGGTTATAATGATATATGTTTGTCTTTGAGGACTTAAGTTCAAATTTGAGGATTTGAGATGAGTTTTGATGAAGCAAGAAACTAGGCTTTTATGAGATAAGATATGTTATGATAAGACAAGGTGGGGAGTCAGCATGAGCATCGGTCTCTTTTGTGAAGGAGGACCTCTAGTGTTGGGACCAGTTTTAGGGTTAACTCCAGAGAGAGTGAGACCCATTGGGAGAAGGTGAGAGAACCTAAACTCCAAGATATGAGAATTTTGTGCTATGTGATATGATATGTCCTAAACTAGACTACTCCTGAGTGAACGAGTTGAGTTGCTTAATGCATGATTCCTATAGTCTTATTGAACCCTAGATATCCTTGGGAGGACCAAACCCTAGAGTCAGTGAGAGGCTGGTTATATATGTGCATATGTGGATAAGAATATGAGAACCTACAATCTGGGTGAGGGAGAGAGCCCAAGACCCTGGAGGAGGTATCTATGTTAGTTTCTATGAAGCCTCATGCTCGGGTTGGTGGTTTCCCACATAAGAATCTAGTGGTGTATATAAGAC
Source organism: Alisma plantago-aquatica (assembly GCA_963693085.1). Taxonomy (NCBI): domain Eukaryota; kingdom Viridiplantae; phylum Streptophyta; class Magnoliopsida; order Alismatales; family Alismataceae; genus Alisma; species Alisma plantago-aquatica. The sequence goes on along the minus strand of OY856410.1, from coordinate 269,989,695 downwards.
AACTTTGGGTAAGATGTTTTATGGGTAGAAGACCTATGAAGAGTATGTCATAGCATGTTTTGGTTTGTGCTTATGTGGCTAGATCTTGTAAGGCTATCACTGGTGCCAATGAGGTAATCTGAGAACCCTAGTCTAATAAATGAAAGATAAAGTTGTGTTATGAGATACTCATAGAGTTGGGTGAGCTCAGAGAGACTGTGCATGACACCACCCTCATGATGTGGGTTAGGATAACCTCAGTTGGACTAGATGAAGTTTTGATATATGTTTGATTAGCCACTCAAATAGGTTTGTCTAGCACAACAATGATATATAATATATGTAAAGTTGTGATCTAATCTTGAGATGTGATATATAGATATGACATGGTGGAAAACCCTAGAGATGTTTTTATAGATATCAATGCATAAATGGGTAACCACATACATGAATAATGATGATATATTAAAGATGGTTAACCTTGTGATGCAATCATTAGTAAATGTTGTAATTTATTATGAACAATGAAATAAGATCATATGAATGAAACATGTTACATGAGGTGTTAACCTTAGTGCCTAATAAAGATGAAAAATATGGTTTGATAGTTAGCACAACATAATGTTGATGACACCTTGATATATGGGGTAATCACAATTAACTTCTCTGGAACATGATAGTATGATGTTGAATAATAATGCATGGGTAAGGATATGGATACAACCCTAACGTATGAGATATGCCCCGATAGAACTAGAGTTTTTAAACCCTTGTTTCAATCCTTTATGAAGAGGTGTTTCACCTTAGATGTTTTAAAACCTCCTAATAGTGGTTTGGATATGAGTAAGGAGCTTTGTTTTTTTTGGACATGTTGCACATACAGAGGTGTCCTGTATGTGATTTTGAGATCTTTGGTTTTTCCTCAGAGTAGGAAGATGGCTTAATTTTGAGGACGAAATTTCTTTTAATATGTATATGATGTGATGGACTGGATCTCTAGCTTAATTTTGAGGACGAAATTTGTTTTAAGGTGTGTAGGATGTGATGGAGTGAACTTTTGGTATTCTTGAAAACCCAATCGGATATCTTATTCTTGGTTTTGAGATTGAAATATGCATATGTGCATTTTAATCATAGGAACGTGCATCCATTAGTTCGGAGGAAGTTATGTAGGTTAGGAAAAGATGAAATAATGTGTATAGGTGTGATGTAGCAAGGTTTGATATCAGATTGTTGTAGCTTACATGAGACATTTGATGTCACACAAACTCTTGGAAAAGGGGGGGGGGAACCACAGATTGGATATGTCTTTGACTTAGTCATGGTCCTTGTATGCCATCCGACCGTAGTGGACTCCTCCTTCCTTGTAGTTACATTATTGTGGATGAGGACTCCATGATGCGCTCTTTGGAGGTTGTGGGTTGAGAGGAAAGACTAAGTGGCAGTTGCCCTCTACACATCGATGCTAATCAGATGACCCCCCTCAAATATCTCAGGGTGACAGGAGTAGCGGCGGTTGCTCACCAGGGTTTCTAGGATTCCTCACCAGTAAACCCAGCCTTGGTGGCGCCATAGAGAAGTAGGCAGAGGCGGTAGCGAGCCTATAGTGGCGGTATCGTCAAGGAAGTAGAGGAGATTGTTGCTCACCGGAGAGAGAGATGGTGGTGGATCTCACACGTACTGGAACACACGCACTCACGAGCACAGAGGAAGCCGATGAGTATGGGTGGAGCGGCACTGATCTCTCACCGGAGGCCCAAGCGCACATGCTCAATGGTGAATAGCGGACCCACACAGTCGGGATTCTATCATAGCGTGGGAGACGGATCGAGCAAGAGAGAAAGAAAGAAGGAGGAGCCAACAACAAGGCTCAAGGTCGACGATGCTCACTTGGGCAGAGGAGAGCCCGCGCACGCAACATCAGGCAGTAACCAAGTTGATCTTGGCCACATCGACACTGAGCACTGGTTGGCATAGTGCACACAATACTGGAGGTTGGCAGTGTCACAGAGAATAGAGGAGTTGGCCACGGAAGGTGTTCACGAGGAAGACAAGCTCGTAGCCAGCCTCAAAGTCGCAGAAGGTCTAAGCAGCAACGATGCCAGGAAGAGAGCACATATAAACTTTGGGAAGATCTGGGCGGAGGATTCTTTATTGAGAACCCTTGCAGCGGTGGCGACTAAGCCTTAGCCGAGGAGGAGGATAGCGGCACCTATCCCTCACCGGAGGTCCAGCCCCGCGGCGGTGGCCCTGTGCGGAAGAGCAGAGGCTCTCACGCAGGCATCAGGCAGAATTCGAACGCAGAAAGGAGGACCAAGTTTGCCAACCCTTGAACTGGACTGGACCTGAAAGAAAGCCCAACCAAACCAAGAAAAGTGGGCCGCATCTCCTTAGGGACATGTGGCAAGACGAGATTGGCCATTCAAGGTAAATCTTCAGTTAATTCCTAGTTCTTCAATAAATCTTAGAAAATAGCTCGCTTATCATAAAAATACAAGTAATATACCAAAACTCTCAGAAAAATAAGTAGAACGCAATGAAAGCATAATATCAGTCTTTTGAAGCTTAAATATTAGCAATATCATGTAAGATGTGTAATGCTTATTTGATGGATAATAAATATCAAACAATGGCCTAAAATCATGATAAATTATCAGTAACTCCATAATAATGTTTATAATGCACCTGATGATAGTGTTGATCAGGTTCATACACAAAATTATGTAATTTGCTTTATATGGCTAATTAGGGCTAATAAGACTAAATAAAATGCAATAAATGTGCACATGCTCAATAAATGATGGAATTCACAGAGTAAGCTCATATCAGTATATGAAACCTCAGTATTAATTATGAGATCATAATGACGAACAAAATCCATGTTATATGAAGATGAAACTTAATACTTGTTATAAAACCCTAATCTAGGTTAATGATGTAACCTAGGGTTAATATGTGCACGAAAAGGATATGGAACCTAATGTTCAGATGATGAACTTTTATAATGAGATGTAATCTGGAAAATGACATCTGTGAGGTAATCATAAGATACGAATACAAGTAATGATACACATATTCTAATCAACTAAGAGAAACTCTAATGAACATGATTAGGGTTAAGATGAGATGTATGATGATGAGAACCTGACGATAGTATGCGATCTTGTCTTAATCAGGGTTTACCAAAGACATAGTTGACATGAGGAATATGTGATGATTAGGTTTCTCTTAATCAAGGTACGCCATTACCTCTTACTTGGCTTATTATACAATATTCTTGTGTTATATGCATAGTAAAATACTTGGCATATGGTATTGGATGAAATGATTGTTCTTGTATGATATGTTGGTTGGTTTTTTATACTTACTGCTATGAACACATCAAACATAATATCTCTGTTCCATTATATGAAAGCACCAACTCTTTGGTAGTGTGTTTGGAAGTGACCAAACTCTTTGGTAGTGGTCACATTGTACATATGGAAGCACCAACTCTTTGGTAGTGTGCTTGGACCCAACTCTTTGGTAGTGGTCACATTATACATATGATCCAACTCTTTGGTAGTGATCATAAAGGCATTGAGATATAATGGAAAATGTGCTTAAAATATATGTGTTCTCTTTTGCTAATGAATATCTTTGTGCAAGTATACACTTTTCTTATATTTCTTTATAACTGCCAAGTATTAGTTTTATCTTGTTGCCAAGATATGATGAGAGGTAAATAAAAGACACGTAGGCGTACTCAGTACAATATTCTTAAATATTGTGCTAATGTGTACCGCATGTAATCTTTTGTTTAGGTTGTGGTTATGCTCTTGAAGATCCAGGATAGTGAGAGTTGTATGGCGAGCTGATGTACAGGTGGACCTGTTGTCTTAAGATCATGTAGTTTAGATGTAGTACATGTATATGTATAAGTTTGCTGTTCAATATGTAATATCAAATGTTGTAACAATTCATGTTGTAATTATATGTTGAATGGTGAACATATGTGTATGGTTTTATTATGGTTCATGTACATGTGTTACTGATTGTTTCCTTCTGACTTCTACTAACTTTCTTCTTCTTAGCCTGGTGTGGGGTGTTTAAATTGGGATTCTCGCTGAGGTGAGGGTTTCAATTTGGACGTCACACATCAGATTAAGTTTTAGAAAATCTGGGGACGTCACAATCACTTGTCATTATTGCCAATTCCAGGCTATCAACATAATCACCATGTCATGGGATATCAATCACTGATCTCATCATTGGAGGATAGCACCTCAGACTAGGCATATAGCCTCTTCCAGTTCATAGGACCCAATCACATTATCCCTACATGTACATCACCACATTATGCCTCAACAATGTGCATAATCACGATCCTGTATAATATAGAATTCACCATTCATTCACATAAATATGACACTCATTACACCTACAAGGTTAGGGATTTATAAATAGGAGATAGAAAAACATCATAATATGATAATCACTCCAAGTATAATAAGCAAACACATCACATGACCCAAAATTAGGCTTAGAGTTTTGTGTATAGTTGATTAGGGTTTTATAGCTTTATTCCCTCAGCAAACCTTAACTACACCATCTCCCACTTTCTTGGAGCACATTAGGATTATGAAGCATGATTAGAGTTAATTATAAAATCATCCAAACAACACTATACATGAATTATCAATTGCTTATTCATACAGATGTAGTGAACATATACCCTTGTATGTGTATCGACCCAAACCATCATACATGTATTTCGACCTCTCATAAGCATGTGTTACGACCATAAACAAAGTAGGTGTCTTGAGCACATTCAAGGAAGGTGACACATATGCTGCATACCAAGTGTCTGGACCACCATTTAACATGATGTCTCGACCGCAACAAGACATGGTGTCTCGACTAGCCTATGATTAGGGTTTCGATCATCACCAAAATCATATGTCTCGACCCAAACAAAAGCATGTCTTGACCACAACAATACATCTTGTCAACCAAAACAAAACCCTCAAGGTAGTGACCACACATACAAAACATGCCTCATGAACATCATAGCATAAAGAACTAGGGTTTTGACCTAAACAAAACCACATGTCTCGACCCAAGCACAAAACTAAGTGTAGCAACCAAAACTAAACAAAGGTGTTTGGACCACCAAGGTCAATCCACCTTAGCAACACTTAACCATTACCAAAACATAGATAAATCTCGATCAAAATAGAATTTAATCACGACCCATACAGACAATAATCTTCATCATCAATGAGGAAAGATTCACATAAAAATAGTCATGAAAAAACTTAAAACATGCATTATGGAAATCAACATGAAGAACCTTATGTAGAAAAGATAAGATCATGTTCAATACATATAAAATAGAGCCTAAAATCCATGTTATACTAAGGTACACGAACCTCATGCATGTGATTAAAATCTAAGATCAAAGTATAAGAGAAAACCATTTATCTCATCACCATCTCAAGATCATGTACTATAAATTATGGTTTCAGATTCTAAACAAACCAAACATGATAACCACAATCATTCAAGTTCTAGAACATGATATCATCCACTAGCATGTTAGGACCATGATATATAGACAGAAACAACAACGTGCAAGTAAAGAAAAGTGCAATAATAGAGAGGGTAGAGTGTTATGTAACCTGCCTAAAATGAAGGAACAAGCTTCAAGCTATCGATCACCAAGGAGGAAGATGAAGATCCACCAAAAGCTCAACTCTCAACCACAATATCACTAAGGTTGAAGATGATCCAAAAGTCACCACAAGCACCAAGGCAAGTTGGTTGTCCATCCAAGCTTTAAGGTCGGCACTCCCAAGCTCCTCAACCTAGCAAACTTGAACACAACAAGGGAGGAAAGAAAGAGGGCTGAAAGGTCCACTAACAAGGAGAAGAAATAGGTTATATACTCAAGGAGGAGAGAAGTAAGATTGGGGTGAGGTTTCAGAAATAAAGCAGTCATCATACTAGCATAAAACAATGGTCAAGGGTCTTACAATCGAGATCAATTTATACCTCTTGACTATGTGTTCATGGAACCATACATCGAGACAATCCCCTTCTCTTCCACCTTAATGAAGTTACAAGGTGGAAACAATAAGCATTTGTAAGCTTATTCCTATCTTTATCTCTTGATAATAGGTTTCTCTTCCCTCCAAATATTTGTGACCCTTTCTATCAAGATGGAAATTCTCATTCTAGGGGAAAAGATGGGTAAAATCTTTGTTGGTCTTGAGTTTCACGGTGAGTGCTAAAGTTATGTCATGTTACAAGTATACCAACGACAAATCCTTACCTAGTTGGGCCAAAGCTCCAGCTGTCAGAGACACCATGATAAGCTTCATTCCTGGCATGCCTTAGTGTAGTGATCCACGACAATCATATATGTTTATATTAAAGTGGTTTTCCGTTATTTGTTGTGATGTGTCCACTAGTCTTGGATCTTTACATTGAAGATTTTTATTGTACATTCACACTCAAGGACTTAGCATGAGAGTCTAGAATTCACTGGAAAATGGGTGGGGTTTTCCTAACAAATATTACCACCTCATTACTCTTGGATATATCAATGAAAGTTTAGTATCATCTTTTTATGAGGGATGAGGCATGGACTGCAAGGGGTTTGAACTTATACTTTCTCCCTATGATCCCTTCTTTGATCCTAACATATGTCAGCATCATGGTAATTACCTAGGTATAGGTGTGGGCATTGATTATGAGAATTGGATATAACTTTCCTCTGGGGAAAAATATCTTCTTCCACCTTCCTATGTCTTTGGTCAAGGGGCTTCACCATTCCTTAACATCAATCATGAACATTTTTATGTATTTTATTAGAATTTACCTATTTTAAGGAGTTATTTTTATGTTGGCAAACAATTGGGGCCTTAGGATAATAAATTTGATCATTTTGTCCTAGGCCCTAGGTTCTACTTTGATCTTTCCAATTCAAGGTGCAGGGGGGATGCAATCAAGTAAATAAGTAGATTTTAGGCATTTTTAGATGGCGAGAGATTTTGGATTACTTACAAGGCTCTTTTCCAAAGGCTTTCTTGTCATTAAATCTTGATAATTAGAAGTAGTAGAGCTTTATGAGGCTATAGTTCATGTGATAAATATGAATATCTCCATCCATGTCCTTTAGAAACATGTTGGCCCAATTGTAGATATCATGGATGTTGTAGGGTCCCTCCCATTATAGTTTAAGATGCCCCTAGAATCAACATCTGGGATGACATGCAATACCAAGTCACCCTTATGGAAACTGTGGGGCCGAACACCCTTATTGAATGCTCGATCCATCCTTGCTTCATAACAATGTGCATGCTATAAGGCTCTTATTCTTCACTCTTCAAGGGTGTTGAGGTAACATATTTGATTATCAAGACATTCTACCGCTAGAATATCTAGTTCTTGTAGTATGCAAAGTGAAGGAATCTTAATCTCAAATGGAAAACCCACCTCCAATCCATATACCAAAGAATATGGTGTTTCTCCTATGGACTATATGATCTAAGCCATTGGAAGGTGTTCATGCCAGTTGGCATGAGAGCAAACTATCCTCCTTAAGATCTTTCTCAAGTTGTTTCTTACAACTTCTATGACTCCACTCATCTAGGTCTGATAGGGTGACATATGGTGATGTTCTATACCCAAAGAGCTTAGATACTCTTTGATGGTCTTGGAAATAAAGTTCATACTGGTGTTAGAGATGATCTCATATTGCATCCTACACCAGTTAATGATGTTTTTGTTGAAGAACTTGATGGCTTTCTGAGTCGGCATGTCAGTGATGGACATTGCTTCTACCCATTTGGTGAAATGATCAATTCTGACCAGAAGGAAGCAATTCCCATTTGACACCTTAGGTTTGATTTTCCCGATCATGTTAATTCCCCAAGCTAAGAATGGATAAGGCACACTATGTTGTATAGTTGATTGGTGACTGAATGAATGTAATCACAATGGATATTGGAAGGATTGACACTTATGTAAGTATCGACAATAGTTTGTTTCTATGATGTTCTAGTAGTACCAAAAACTTTGTATTCTCTTAGATAGAATGACTCCACCCATGTGTGTGACACACTACCCTGCATGGACTTCCTTTGTAAGATTTTCTACTTCCACCTTATTGACACATCTGAGAAGATTCTAGTTGTAGGATTTATGATATAGTTGTTCAGTCCCTAGAACATATTACATGGCTTGTCATTTGAGCGCTTGATGCTCTCTGGGAGAGTCTTTCTGGTATGACTTCATTTTCTAGATATGACTTGATGTTGTGGAACCAAAAAATTCTTCATCATTAGGTGTGTTTTGGATGACCATACCATAGGAGGTTGAGAGAGTTATTGTTCCTCAAAATAAAGGTCTGATCTCCATGATGATCTATGAGGCAAGGGATTATAGAGTGTTTGCAAATATGTTTTGTTCTATTCTGATAGTTAGATGATATGGGCTTGAAGTTTCAATTTGGAGAGACCATGATTTATTGATACATGACCAAGTTTTGATGGTGCATCTTTTAGTTGTTCTAAACTTGAGATATCATAAGATGGAAGTCTCTATCGACCTTTAAGTGATGTTCCCTTTGGTGTTTGCCATTCTGGAGCCCTAAGACACAAGCTTCATACTCAGACACATTTTTAGTGTTGTTGAACTCTAAAAGTCTTGCTACTGGTATTGATTCACCCTAGGGGTTCTTAAGGACTATGCCTATATTGACTCCTTTTGATTGACTACACCATCATAGAAGATTTTCCACATGTCTGGGATTGAAAGAACCGCTATGTCTAGTGGATTGGTCATCCATATGCCTTTATTGGGGAGATCATACTCATATTTGGTTTTTATACGAGTGTGGAGTTTGCTAGTTGGATTTTGCAAATGTTTACAATTTTGTGGGGTTGAGCGAGGATGTGGTAGAGAATGACTAAATAGGCCCTCTAGGATCTCCACCACATCGACATGATATTCTTCTAATGGCTTTTCTTGGGTGCATGAAGGGAACTAGTCCTTAGGACATTGTGGCTGTATACACACCAATTGGGGGCTTCTTCATCATTTAATATGGGATAAATGAGGGTTTGTGTGTCTTCTAAAATTTTTTAATCAAAGATGACGTTGATGTCCCAATGTTCGGGCATCTCATAGGCATCATCGTTGTCATTCCATGTAATATTGTAGTCTTCCTTTGTGACTCTAAGAGGTGTAGTCTCAGGGTCATCTAGGTTGGTCCTATCAAGGCAAATCCAAAAAGGATCATAGTCATCTGCATCATACAATGTCTCCATTGCTTCTAGGATTGGTTCAATAATTTTCACCTTGCCAATACGATCATTGTTGTGTTTGTTGTTGCATTATCATGTGACAAATTTGTCGGGGTATGTCTATTCAACTACAATTATAGGCACGAGCTTGAGAGATTCCTCATTTGGAAGGATGATCTTGTCTTCAGACTTGTTTCTTGTTCATGACGGTTCATACACCCTAGATTTCTTCAATGATGAGGGTGATCTCCCCAATGTTGGATACATTCCTTGGTAGTTGTCATGTTTGTCTATGTCAACCTCTCCCACACGGTCAAGTGTTTTCATGGGGACAATGCCCTTGGTAATGTTGGCATCTTCCTTAGTTATAGACACGATATAGGGGAATTATAGATGGGGACCTTTATGCTCTGACTCAGGTCCCATCGATACAATACTCTGAGTCAACTCTCTATATCTATCTAAATGTGTTATGCTTTGTATCTCAGGTGTTAAGTCAACCATAGACATTTGAGGTAAACTCTTTGGGTCAAGTCCATTATAGTGGGCCAGAACATTACAAGATTACAATACACTGTCCACCTATGATCTTAGGTCATGTGTAGGATGGGTCATAAAATCGTATGCCTAGTTCCTTTTGTCTTGAAGGAATTGTTATTATCTTCATATGTCCTCGTCTTCTGTCTCATAGTCCCCTATTTGAGTGGATATCCACCTCCAATAACCATTAGACAAACAATGTGGGATTGTATAGGTGATGGCGAGCTCTTCCACATGGTGGCTCCTAGATAATGTTTGTGATATGCAACATCTTGAAGAAAAGTTGGAGGTTATCCTCTTCGGTGTAGGTTATGGTGCCAAGGTTATCAGCCTACATAGTGTCAATGCCATGTCCCAGCCATATTTCAGTCTTTAGTGTACCGAGGAGGGGACCACCCCATTCTGGGGGAATCCATGGGCTTCCCAAGATTAGGTTGAAGGAGGGAGTCAATTCCATGACAACTAACTATATTGTGAATGTTTGTGGTCCAATGTATAGTTTGATTGTGATTTCTCCCATGGACTTTTTGATCATCCCCATGGAATGAGATCTCCTTATTTGTTGTAGGTTCACACGTTGAGGGATGTGTTGTTGTCGATGGAGCAAGAAGAGAATTTAATGTCATTGTAGATGAAAGTGATTAGTAAGGGATTATTGTGACTTCCTCCTATGCGGTTTTCATCTTTGGAAAAGAAGATTAGATGAGGTGTTGTGAATATTTGGGTGGTGGTGGCAAGATTTTCTGTAATCATTTCCTTAGATATGTATGACCCTTTTGATGTCTTCATAACTACCTCAAAGTGTGCATTGAGAACGCTGCATTACCTATGCTAGTGATATCTCCCATTCAGACTCTTCTATAAAATGAATCATATTGGATCCTCTTAGATTAGTTTCCCTCCAAAGCTCAAGCATTGGAAGTAGTATCTTGGTGCTGACCATGGGGATGGATACCTTGCTTGTCTCTCTTATAGCATGCTAGTATGAACTCTCACATATGTAGCGGTCTTCTTTTTACCCATGTCGAGGAAAGAGGGTACTTCTAGTGGGATGAGGTAGTGGTCCATCTCTAGTGTGGCTGGTTTGGGTACATCACCTTGTACCACCACCATAAGATGACGAACCATCATGTGCTATCTATCCATAGGCATGATACCTTAGAAACCTAGATGTTCAATACTTTCTAACCCTAGAAATCTCCTTGTATGATGACCATATTCATGTTGTTTACTTGGATCATTGGTTTCTTTTCTTGAATCAAAGTGATGATCCTTGTACTTCTAGACTACTTCGTGATGGATTGTTCCATAGGGTGGATAAGTCTGTGCATGAGATCTTCCAATGATGAGATGACATCTACATCATTGTAAGATGAAGCATCTCCTCTAATGTGACCATGTTGACCTCATTGGATTCTATCAAGGCCTGCAATGCATGCTTAGGTGCAAGGCAGGAAACTATCTTGTGCCCTTTATTCCAATGGAAGTCACAAAAGGTGTTGGCATTTTAGCTCTTTTGCTTGAGGCACATGGTTACTCAGTAATGGAGGAGAGTTGTCTATCGCTTGTTGCATAGGAGATTGAAACGAAGATGGTTCATAGCCATAGTAGTTTCATGGTATCCATGAATACTGAAGAGACATGTACTGAGGCTTGGAACTATTTGAGCATGTTGTTGTTGGACATCGAGATGTTGCCTACCTAAGTTGATGCTGCTTGAACCAGTGAGATCTAAGCGATTGACTATTTTTGCTTGTTGTTTCTAACTAGAATGATCATCACTCTCACCTTTGCATCTGCTTCTTTTACCTTGGTCCACTTGGGCTTTTAATTGGTAATTGTAGAGGGAAACTGTGGATAGAAAGTAAGGCATGTGTTTTTTGGTAAACCCATTGTTTCTTGAATTTCCAATATGGGCTCCTACTATTATGAATTCAGGCAAGGTATTATACCTTTTTAGGGATAGCATGTTTGTGGGAGATGGTGTGGATGATCTGATCACCATATCTAAGGCCTCCTTATCCTTGGGATTAAATTCTAGCTGGGTGACCATCTCCCTCCTTCTTCCTACAAACTTGAAGAAGCTATTGTGTGTGTTTTGTTGTAGCACCTCCTGATTCTCTTTGGTGGGGACTTATTGTATATTCGAAGTATATTGATCAACTAACCTTTCTGCCATCTTAGCCCAGGTGGTAATGGTTTTCATGTCTTATATCTTATACCAAGCTGACATATGACATATTAGAGTCCACGCAAGAAGTAGATTAGTACTTTGTCATCATCTTGGACCTCTACCATGTATGAGTAGTATGCCTTGACGTGGGCCATCAGGTCACCCTTTCTAGAGTTCTCATGGAACTTAGGCATGTTAAGGTTGTCAAACACTTCTACATCTAGGAAATGGAAGAAGCCACTAAAGGTTTACCCATTGTCCTTCTTACCTTCTAGATAATTGATTTTCTCTGAGATGTGGAGTAGGAGGGGGTCCAAAACATTGGGTTCTAGAGAAACATCTTGTTGGTAGGAAGCTACCACCGGTGTTACTGGTAGTTTGATTGTTGTTAGTGGTGATGTGCATACTAGGTGCCAAATTATTGCCCTCCTCCTTTATAAAGATTGTACCAAGAGTGGGGAAGTGGATAAAAATGATTTATGTTGGGGATGGGTCCTTGTCTATCCAGGTTTTTTGATTTAACCTTTACTATGTTGTTGGATTTCTCGACCTCTTTAAGTTCTTCTTTTGCAGATGCAACCTCTTCCTCCTTCTTCCCCTCAGTTTCTCATTCATGATTCACGATGGTTGTTACTTCCTCCATAATTACAAGGACTGGCCCATCGTTCACAAATTGTGGACCCTAGTTGGAATGGTCATTCGTGAGGCAATGGGAACCCCACATGTAGTATGAGAATAATGGTGTTGACAAACTAGCATATGTAGCTCCCTATATGGTGAATCTTGGATAATATCACACTCTTATGTGTATTGATATTGGTGGGGAAGTAAGGGGAATGCTAGTTGGATACTATAGTGTGCATTTTGGAGGACCAACCTAATAGGTAGATGTCGTCAGAATCACAGTGGATTCTTTGTGCCTTCTATCTGCAATAGGTTTATCTTTCTTGTTCTGTCTGTCATCTCCCTTAGTTGCACAATCAGATCGATGGTTCACAATAATTCTTTTAGCCATTTGGGTTGACTGTGGGTGAGACCAGGTGAAGTACGGTGCCTGGACCTTCCCATGACATCAAGAAATTCATATTAGAAAGATTTAGAAGTATGGTATAATATTGTATGAGAAGATACTTTGTGTTTGGGTATGAGTTATACCACTCACATTATATCATCCAAGAAGTTAAAACAACCTGCCCCTTTGTCTAGTAAGATCATTAAAGGATGTTCCTTGGTTTCTTGTAGTCTTCTCATGCTAAAGGAAACATGTGATAGTATCTTTTTATCGATTTTTAGGTGATGGTACCTTCCCCTATCATGGGATAGATAGATGAGTTTATTCATCTTTGTTGTAAGGTATACTGGCCAATGCAATCATAGGAAGAAAGTAAAGATGGTGGACGTGATGTTCCTTAAGGAAGAGTCCCAAAAGAATTATTTAAAAGAGGATGGAGTGTGGGGTTTTAATTGGTTGATCAAGATTAAGGTAACTCCAATTGGGCCAGTGATCTGTTGTTATGCAATAGATTTTTCTCCCTAGGGCATCCTCATCTAGTGTGGTTCCCAAACACAAACCCTTGGTGAAATCCATGACACCCTAATTTCCTCCTAATTTGAGGAATTTCCCCTAGGGATTCTTGCCCCTTGGAAGAGATGAGCGTTAATCAAGGTGGAAACCTCAACTTGCCAACAAATGTATAATTCTATGTTTATGGAATCATGAGCTTCAAAAGTAGTATGAGAATATGGATGCTATTGAGATAATAACACATCTCAGAAACATGTATTAAGAACATGTAAGGCAAGAGAGGCATGATGTTTCCAAGGCCCTATTTAAGTGTAAGATGGAAGAAGGTGATCCAACTAGACACCATGTACTCAAGTTAATTGGCTATGTTGAAAGTCTTGCAAGATTGGTATTTCCTTTTGTTGAAGAGTTCTAAATAATGGTAATCCTACTATCGTTTCTGAATTCCTATAAGAAAATTGTCATGAACTACAAAATTGATTTTTTAAGACATTAACAATGCTGATTGTAATGTTGAGAACAATTAAGGGGAAAATTAAAGACAAGCACAAATATATGGTTATGGTTAACAAAGGAAAAAGAAATTCCAAGGGAAAGCCAAAGATAAGAAATATTCTAAACCTGGACAAAATTCTTTTCCTCTTAAGGAAAAAAGAGGAGTAGCTAAGGGAGGCCATTGTCACCATCATCACCAGTCTCGATAATGGAAGCGAAATCGCCCTCTCTACCTTGTGGAATTGAAGCAAAAGAAATAGTGAATAGAGATATCCACTTTATATATAAATGTTGTAGAAATAAACTAGTATTCTTTGTCATCTTTGGCATTGGATATCGTATGTGGATATCACATATGATCAAATATGCATGACATGAATAGAAACAAACCAATGAAGGGTGGGTGGAACTATGCATTGAAAATGGAGCAAGAACTTTTTCAACCACTATAAGGACCTACACTTTATGTTTTCCTAGAGTGATTGTAATGAAGTTATATAACTGCTATTGTGTATGTGCTATTTGTAAAAACATTATCTTAGTATATTTTTTGAACATGTATAGTTTTGAAAATGTAATATAGAGTGGTCAAATTTCAAAATTTAAAGATGATATTTTCTTATGGAAGTTCACTATGTGTTAAGGTATTTATATATTGGATCTTGAGAAACATGCATATAACATAATACCAAGAAGGTAAAATTCAATGACTCAAACAAAACTTACCTATGGGACTACCTTTAGGGAAGATAAATGAGAAGTACATTTCTAGACTCCATTAAGATGGTTATATGGACTCTTTTAACAAGAGACATGTGAATATTGTTTATTGGAAAATATGGAACAAGAACCTTTAACTAGAAATAGTGAGAGAGCTAGTGTATTATTAGGACTCATATATACTGATGCATGTGGAACTTTTAGGACAAGTTCTGGATGTGGGTATTAGTAGTTCTCACAATTATTGATGACTTCAGTAGTTTTGGATATGTGTATATTATTAAACAAAAATCAGAATCACTTGAATAGTTTAAGAAATTTATGAATTAATTACAAAACCTACTTGGTATGAATAATCTTTAACTATGATCTAATTATGGTGGAGAATATCTTATCCAATAGTTTTCATCCCTTACGAGACACCATGGTATTGCATCACAATCGACTCCATCGGGAACACCACAACATAATGGTGTGTTAGAAACAAGGAATCAAACCTTTTTGGACATGGTATGATTAATTATGACTTTAGATAATCTTTCTATTTCTTATGTGGACATGCTCTTGAAACTTCTGGATTTATACCTAATTGAGTACCTTCCATGTCTGTTGAGTTCACACCATATGATATATGAAATAGGAAATGACCCAATATTATTTCATGAATGGTAGGGATGTGAAGCGTATGTCAAGAATCACTTCTACGAAAAACTTGGACTCAGTTTTGGTAAATTGTTCTTTGTTGAATACTTAAGGCAACTAAGGGTGACTATTTCTATATTCCATCCAATAACAAAGTATATATTTCTAGAAACATTGTATTCCTCAAAAAGGAATTTATTTCCTAAGAAACTAGTAGGAAGAATATAGAACTTGAAGAAGTTCCAAACCAACCATATATCATTGAACCTATGTAGGTAGTTATGGAACAAGAGAGACCCCAAACTATTGTGGACTTCAATTTTCTATCATAGCAAAAGAACCTCAAAGGTCTAGTAGAGAGCATCTTGAGCCATAGAAATATCAATTTCTGGTGACTAAACAAGAAAATTTGTTAATCATTGAGGATGATGAACCAACAACCTACTATGAGGTTTTTGAGGTGCTAGATTCTAAGAAATGGCTTAAACCCATGAGATATGAGATGAATTCCATGTATACCAACAAGGTATGCACCTTGGTGGATCCACCTGAACGTGTAAAACCCATAGGGTGATATTGGGTCTTCATGATGAAGACGGTCATATATGGTAACTAACAAACATACTAAGGTATCTTGGTAGAAAAAGGTTTCAAACAAGTTCAAGGTGTTGACTATGAGGACATTCTTTCACCAGTAGAAATGGTTAAATCCACCAGGATCATGCTTCCCATTGCATCTTATCATGATATGCAATTTGACAAATGGATGTGAAAATTGCTTTCCATTATGAGAATTTTCTAGAAGATGTGTAGATGAAACAACTTGATAATTTTGTCTTTCCAAACGAAGATAATAAAGTATTTAAGCTACAAAGGCCAATATATGAATTGAAGCATGCATGCAAAAGTTGGATCTATATTCTGATTAAATACTCAAACATTCTAGATTTATTCCAAATGAAGACGAGCCTTGTGTTGACAAGAAGGTTAGTGGGAGCATAATTGTATTTCTCATATTGTATGTAGATGACATATTATTGATGGGAAATGACATACCCACTACACTATTGGGAAATAATTTATCATGTATGCAACGATATGTATGCACCCAAGTGGGATGCTAAGAGAGGAAATGACATACCCACTACACTATTGGGAAATAATAAGACCTAGTTGGGAAATAATTTCTTCATGAAGGACTTTGGCAAATCATCCTATATACTAGGAATCAAGACCTATAAAGACATGTCTAGAAGGCTTCTAAGAATAATCCAAAGTACATACATTGACAGAGATCTAAATAGGTTGAGAAAGTAGGATGCTAAGAGAGGAAACTTACACGTCACATGGAATAAGTCTTTCAAAATCTCAATGACCCTACTATTTAGAAAGAGGACACAGATGAGTAATATTCCATATGCATCAACATTGGATTTATCATGTATGCAACGATATGTATGCACCCAAGTGTATCACATTCTTTGAGCATGATGAGAAAGTACCATTTGAATTTGGGTGATGATCACTAGATTGTTGTGCATAACATCCTCAAGTACTTGTGAAGAACTAAGGACCAATTCCTAATTTTAGGAGGTGAGGAAGAGTTAACTATAAAAAGGTTACACAGATGCAAGATTTGAAACAAACAAGGACAATTAGTGATCACAATCATGATTTATGTTTTTGCTAAATGGTGGAGCTGTAAGATTAAAGAGTTTTGGGTAAGAGACAATGACTAATTCTATAAATGAGGTTGAGTACATTGTTGCCTTTAGTGGAACAAAGGAAACAATATGGATAAAGAAGTTGATTACTGAACTTGCAGTGGTTCCAACTGTTGAAAAGGTAGTAGAGCTTTACTATGACATCAATGGAGGCATTGTACCAATTGAAAGAAACATAGTTGATCCCTAGAGAAAAGCACTTTCACAATAGAAGCATGATAGCCATGTTAGATCACTTCTAATTATATTAATGATTCACTTGCTCTAGTGCAAGTGGGAGACCATTGGCTGTATGCCCTATCAACCATCATATGATGATTGTAATAGGGATACTTTGTATATGATTTGATTATTAGTAGAAGGAAATTCCACTTATAATGCTTGTTTTAGTATTGAGATAAAGCATAAACCTAATAATATGCTAAGAATTTTTTTGACTCTATGACATATGGTTTAGGTTGAGGACATGAATTTGAGATCATATGTATACTTAGAGTATTCATTCTTGTTATGACCCTAGTCATTTATTTTTTATATTATATGACAACAATAACACATAAGACTATCATGTGTGGTGAGTGGTGTCTATGCCTCTTTATCATGGTATTCAATATCAACTCTAACACATGAGTAATTGTTAGAGAAAAAGTTACACAAGATAGACTAACCTTGACATTAACACATGGAAATCATGTGATCGCATGTCAGACTTATATCTCAATGTGACAGTGATGACTGTGCTCCTTAGATCTGAAGTCACTATAGTGATCAACATGTTGTTCTATGTGCTTTGACCACTTGTCCAATGTTATTTGAGTACATGTAGCTAAAAAGGTAGTGATTGGATGACTGTGAAACATTGGGATACATGTGAGTGATGTAGATGGAATTTATCCCTCATTTGGAGTGATATCCCATCCACTTCATAAAGGGACTATGAAATGCATGGCTATGTTCAATGTTAGTTAATATATGGTATTGAGCTAACAATATCTCAAATAGTCTGCTCAAGTTTAAGGAACATAGATTGAATGAGAAGAGGATGTCATTCCATGCCTCCGTTTCCATCTAAATATGTATGAACAAGGGATTATACAATCATTCTAACATTTATTACTTTAGAGGTTGAAGTTGTTCTCCAACTTACTCTTCAATCTCAGGTTGCAACAATATGTGTCTAGACACCAATCTTTTCTTGTGAGGTTTTAAAAATCACTACTGACATAACTAGGAACCTACTAGGTCACAAGCATAAGGATGCATAAGGAAATGAAGTTGGTAATTATACATATGATTATAAGGGTTCTGAATCATAAACATGCTAATTTCCTATCCAATCAAGTGACCAAAATGTCCATTCATCCAATTTGATTGGTTAGGTCAATTAATTAATTTATTTCCAATTAGTTGAAGGGATTTTTCCTTGGACTTTCCCAATAGGCTGATCGGGAAACTTGATGGGCTGATTGTATTCAACAAGGAAGGTTTCAATATAGAAACCAATTCAGATTCATATATGGACTGGCCTAGTTATCCAATCAGGTATCCTGGTCATCCAATCAGAATTCAAGATCTAGATTTTGAGTAACCTAGTTAGTTGATCAAGTGTCTTTCTCATCCAATTGGAATCCCAATCCTAGTTTTCCATATTGGATTGGTTTTGAGACTACAAATATGAAAGGGATTGGAATTAGAGTTTTCCATCCCCATGACTCTCCTATATAAAGGGGACACATCCCAAAAGTTAGACACTACCCTAGAGACAACTTATGAGACAAGTTGGTTGTCAAACATCTCTCTTGGAGAGAAAGGATGTTGCCCCAAGGATTGCTTCCTAAGATAGGAGAAGAAAGGATATTCTGAGAGGACTAGCACTATGAAAACTCCTATTTTGCTTTGAAATAGTAGCAAAGGTGGTGCACCATGTTCTTCCTCATCCGTATGGACAAAATAGAGTATGAGATACATGTGTGAAGCCTTGAAGAAGTTATTTCACAAGACGACAACTATGCAATAGCTTGGTGGCCAATCTAGATTCCTTGTTTAGATTTATTGATCACTAATTTAGATCTATATTTGAAATATCGAGTTCCTCACTAACAAATATGTCTCTAGATATTGTAAAACCAGTGTACCCAAAGGTACCTTTATCCTTTGTATGTCCTTTATTCATTGACAATTTATAGATATGATCAATATGATAGTTAGGGTAAAACACAAGGGTTTTTTTAATTATTATTCCTATGTACCCCCTTCATAAAACCCCAACAAATGCAACATGGTATAAAAATTAATTTTTATTAATACATTTTTTTGTAGGATTTAGCAAAAGACCTACCAGCTATAGGATAAATACACTTACAAATGCAGTAATAGTAAACTCTTTCAATATCATGTAGAAAAAGGTTACAAAAATGGTTATTTGCAGATGTCTAGATGTGCTCCACCTAAAAACACTTAACTAGTGGTATTACCTTGTTGGTATCTTCTTCCCTAATTTCACATAGTTTACTACAAATGAATCATTTTAGGACTTCAATTTTTGTTCATAAATCAAAATTTGAATTGTAGTGTTTTGCATCGATCATTTTTGCTCCTAATAATCTACATAAACTATTTTATTAACTATAGACACTCAAAATAAGTATACCTAAACCTATACTTGTGATTGAAATTTTAAATATCCTTTATATAATCAACAATGTAAAGTGGTCAATTAATCATGTTGAAAAATGCTATGAAATTTAGTAAAAGATTATAGCACAAAGAACCGAGCAAATTTCTATCCTTACAATAGAATACTAGTTGTAAATGATTTACAACTACACAAGAAATTATTTTTTCAAACCAAAATGTGATCTCTCTCTTTAAAGACTCTTAGTAATAGAATGACACTATGAAATACACACATTATCCCTATCATCTTCTCACTAGGAAACATGCTACTTCATATCTAAAATGGTTTATTAGCCATTATCTAAGTCAATAAATGATATAACTGGAAAGAAGCCTACCAAACTTGATCATCTATTAATTAGATTCAAACATTTAGATAGAAAAATCAACAAATAAGTAATTCAAATTAGTTATTTTAAATATTTTATAACACCCAAATTTAGGCATTTATGATAAACATTTATCTATAGTTTCGTGTCATTATAGACTTAATATGCCCAAAATAACTATATATTCTTAGCTTTTTGTAACTTATCTTTTTCAATATATAGCAGATCAAGTATCCAACTTTGGGACTTGCATGCACCAAATAGAAGAAAGAATCAATCCTCACAATTCAACTCGAAAAAATTGACAAAAATCCCCAAATTTGATTTGTTTTTTCCCCTTTTGTCATAATGTACATCAACACTCCATCAAATCTTTTTCTTCATAAGACAACTGACGATCCATATTTTTATGGTATCCTTTGATGGAACCATTTGGAGGATGGTCTAGAAGGTCTCTCTTTCGATGGTGTCTTCCAATTGCCAATCTTATAAGATTATGTTCTGATGGTCTGTTCCGAAGCCACCAAAAAATCCAAAGGAGTGCTTCAACGACTGCCTATTGATGGAGAAAATTTGACTTAAACTCCCCAAATTTGAGTGAATTTCATTTCATCCCATTATTAACCTTGACGTCTGAAGGTTCACTCCAAAGACCACAACCAAAGACCAAACTCAATGGTACCTTCCAAAGATGTCCTCCAAAGTTCCTAACTTCCAATGATTCTACATATCCTTCTTCTGATGGCCATTTCCCAATGGTGTCTACCGATGGAACATCTTCTAATTAGTCTCTTCTAATAGAACCTACCTTAGACTGGTTCCATTGGTATCAACCAAGGATGTGCCTTCAGATGGTCTGCTCCAGTCCATTTCTAAAAACTGAAGGTTTAAATGAATACGCCCCAACTAACATATATGCAGTACCTACCGCTCTAAATAACCCTCCATGACTACCTAGCTAGGGGTTCTGTTCATCCTTTTTAGATTTCTATCTTCTATAATACTGAACTTTGGTTCCCAGACCTCCATTCAAGCTCCAAGGCCTGAGAGGGTTCAAGATCTCACCGTACACCCATCCCCTTCAGTTTGCTTCCATCTACCTTCATTGTTCATCATCTTCCACAACCATTGACCATCTTCCATCTATTTCCACACTACATTCAACCTCCATTCACCCCTTCAAGTTTCGATTGGGGTGGAATCAAGGAGAAAGGAGGCCAAGGAGTCAAGAAGATCAAGGAGGATGACCCCAAGGATGAGATCCAACCCATCTAAAGGCTAAGGAGCGAGAGAAACCTTTATTCCTTAGGAAAAATCTCTTCTACTTCCATTTCTTTTTTCTATTCTCCTTCATTTCTATATAAACAATCTATTTCCATCTTTCTTCAGTGCCAACTATGCTTGTCTATTACTAGTTGAGCTCCTTGTCTATGTAGATGTTAGGGCATGTTTATGTACTTTTACTCTAAGCAAGTAGTTTTATTTCAGATCTTGCATGTTTTCTATTCTATCTTCTCTTTTTGGTTATGATTGTTGGTTTGGTTGATCTCTTTCCCACTTGAACCTCCATTTCTACCAAGATCGAGAGGGGTGTTGTATAAATGGGTAGAAGGGGTAGTTTGGATCAAAATCTAAGAGGAGTATGTCCAAGGGAGGATCTTTTCGGAACACAAAGTCAGAGAGATCCAACTTAGAGATGTGAATTTAACCACATTCAAATGAATTTAACCACATTCAATTATACTTGACCACATTCATTTGAATTCAAACACATTCATCTGAATTTGATCAGATTCACCAAATATGTTCCACTCAAATCTTCTACTATTCCTAAAACCTTTTGATTTTTTGGACCTTAGAGGGTATCCAAAATGTTCAGGAGTGTTGGTAAGTTATCCCCAAGAGAGATCTGAGACTATTGATGGGGTTTGGTCACACTAGGTGAGAGCTAGTGGGATGAACCATACACACATAACTACCACAATTGATTCCATTTTCAAATTTTCGTTTCCTATTAGGGAGTCCCAGGTTTTCTACACCCAAGAATAAGTGCATAGACTACCCAACATATAGCAACATAACTAATAATTCCATTCTCCTGATGAATACGATGTGATAGAATCTATTTTCTTTGTTTTGTTTTGTTTTGTTTTGCTACACAAGATACAGTTCTATGCCTATTTAAACTCTCAGTTTTTTTTAACTTAGAACATAATCTTGGTGTCTAAACATCCCCACGTCCTTGTATTTGACTCCATATTGATTTATGGACATCTTGAATCTAGATGGTAAAATTTGAAAGTCTGATCCTTCTAAGTCTGCCTCTTTTCGAATGCAAGATTTAGGTAGATTGATATATAAAAGAAAGAAGGAATATGATTTATTGGTTAAATAAATAATAACTTTAGATCTCACAAAAATTTATAGTTTATCATCATGTCTATTTATTTTTACTTTAGTACATCTCTACCTAGAGTATTTTCTAATCTCAAGTCATACTTGTGACATCTGTACACACATTTCTATACAATAATAAGAGTAATCTATAATTTCTCATACATCCCAGTTCAGGTACATATTCACTATAGAAACAAGAAAAAGTTACTTACATCATTTAACTATTTCCTAAGACTACTTATTGTGCCTAATCTAGAAAAATATTTCATAGTAAAAGACTCAAAGAACATACATTAGGGTTTATATAGACAACCCTAAGGGAATAACATATTCCACATTTTCTAAAGGACATGGTTGGTACCTGTAGCATCTTCCCTCTCATTACACTCATAGGTACATTTATGAGTCATTCCATAGTGATTTCACATATTTTAATTACACATTTATGGATAATAAGATTGAGGTCTCTATACCACCTATATTGCCTTTTAATCCTTTTCATATTCAGCCTTAAGAAATTTGATGCCTATATTCACATCTTTGGGCCCACATAACTTATCAACAAGTTAGTTCTTACAATCTAACAAACCTTAATTCCTCCTTCTCATGGATCTCTATAGACTAAAAGTGAGGTTCATTCTGCCACCACGACACTAATTTCACAGAGACTTATGATTTTACACTAATGTCTGGGAGGCTTATGGTGTTGTATCTATCATGTTAAATTTAGTAAGTTATCAATGTATTACTTAGTCAACTCATTCATCTACCAAGATTTAAGGTTGACTCATCACCTCTTAAGGTATTAAGTGTGACTTATGAGTAGACTATTCTTTTAACAAATTAAATATATACAAACAAGAATATGTCATAGACCAAGTATTCCTTCACCCAACTTATTAGATCCACAACCTTATCACATAATAAATATACATTTTGATTTCTTCTCATAGCCTTCTGATTCACATTCCTTATCGTATTCATAACCTTGCCTTTTGGGGAGCCATGGATGCACAACATTATCATTCTCAAGAATTAGTATTGTGCCTAATGAAATGTCATTTGTGTGTTACATATAGTTTTATCGTATGGATCATTAGTACCCTTCCTATATATTTAGCATGATTATTAGAATAATTTATTTTTTGTGACATTACACACATATTTCCATTTCATCTTCACCTTTCCTCGATGTTATTTATTTATTTAGTAGCGCGTTAAAATTAACACTGACTAGATGATTATGATACTTATCAGTTCTCTCTTTTTTATTCCAAATTTAGGGTCAAATAAATAACATGATCAATTACAAGAGTTCAACATACTAACATTACTTACAAAAATAAAATATGCAATGAAATTCCTAATATATAACCACATGCTCAATTTATGAATTACTAATCAATTTACTAAAACATATATTATAATATAAGAAATTTAGGTGAACTTTAAAAAAATTCAAATATCTGATCCACTCATATCATGGTGGTGGACATATGTTATTCGTTATCCTCCCTTTAGGATAGCATAAAACTTCTTAACAACCAAGTAAGGTTAGCTTCCACATTTAGGTCCTCTTGCTTGCCTTAAGTGCAAGATTAGAGAAGAAAAGAAGAAAAATCATTAGTTATTGAATCATTTTTAGAGGATGAATTTTTGAATGGTGAATGAGGTTCAAGTAAAATAAGAGTAAGTAGAATAAAATCATACTTGTGATTGCATGCACAAATGGTTCTAGGTTTTCTTCTATGTTGAAATCTCTCAAATTAGTAAGAAATTCATCTCAAATCCATCTTGGTGAGAAATTTTCATGAAAGAGATTGAAGGATGGTGAAGGACTATGTTGGGGTATCCTTTATGAAAAAGAATTCAAAATGGGGTATATAAATACTTCTAATATTTTTTTATATCTTTTTTGTTCCAATATTATTAATTGTTTTGACTATTTGGGTAGTCAATATTAATTATAGAAATGATAGTGACGTTCATTGTCAAGATTGTATCCATCAAAATCAGGTCTTTGCCCACATATTAGTTTGACTTATGGACCTAACTCCTTAAACGATAAGTCAACTTTGTGGATAGACACCATTATCCTAATATAACCCAAAGTTTGGTCTAACCTTTGTAATGGTCAAATGACTTCCTAGCATAACCCTTCAAAGTTAGACATTGACCACTAAAGCATCCTCCAAGGATCTCTAAATCCAAATATGATTTTTAATCAATTGATACTCAAATATTTATCATTATATATTGAGATAAGTTGTGATTTACATGTCTATTCCTCTCTAGTCATCATAAGAACTTAAAACTTTCACCTTTCATGACCAAAAGATTAAATCAATCCATCACTTGTTTTGAGCAACTTATCATTAAAAATACAAGAAGCATGCAATTGAATCTACAAAAAATGGTTACTTAATAAGACAATTTTTCATCAAATTAGAGTTTAGCACAACAATTCTTTCAAACCAATTCAATTAAAAAATTAGGGTGTAGTATAGTATTAGAAAATAAAGAGATTATATGGTAATCATGGAAACTAATCTATGGTTATATGTATCATAAAAATGATTTGTTACAACTCTTATATTTGGGTTCATGTACATTTCTATTGTTTGTGCATCCTTAGCCTAAAGTTTGATGCACAATGTAACAATATAAAAATGAAAATTTATCAATATTTTCTTATGTTCAAGGTGAAACAAAACCTAATGGATATATTCTCATTACACATACAACTATACTAGTAGTATACCTCTAATGCACTATGTGATTTTCTTAAAACAATAGTGTATTATACCTATTCAGAAGCGGTAAAATGTAACACACTTTTAAAGTAGTATGTCCAATAGAATTCACTTCACTATTTATGAAAACATCCTCATGGGCCAGAGCTGAAAGATGCCTACATGATACGACAAAGATACTCATTCTAACATCTCAATTTCTTGGAACACATATTGAGAAAGAATGATGTCAACACTAAATCTTTTGCCCATAGAATTACACAATGTCAGACAAGATACATGGGTGATCCTTCTACCATGGTGGAGGTTAAGGCACTCAAAGAATCTATGTTATGGACTTTCCTAATGTAGACCTATGTTATAGACTTTCTAATGTAGAAAACTTGATGTTTAACGATTCTAGCATGGTGGTGTGTGAACTTGATTGTAGGAATGGCTCCATGATTTTCTAGATGAGATGTACTTAGTTAATTGGATGTCTTTTCAACCCCACACATAAAAGTAGTATACATATTTGTTACATTAAATTTTACTACTTCACACATATATGAGGACAAACATATGTTGATA